>PVJN01005017.1:9444-85422 GCA_004026805.1 Lasiurus borealis | reverse complement strand
TCAGGATAGGCCAACTCAGTAATTCAAACAGCTCTCCACCCCCCGACCCCCAGTATAAAACGGTCATGTAACAAAGGCTCGGGGCTCTCAGCCTCTGCTCTGCTTTCAGAGTATGTTGTGAGCCCCAGCATGCTGGTCTGAATAAACCCCTTTGTTTTTACATGAGATCGTCTCTTGGTGCTCTGTGAGTGTGGCTTGCATTCCGGGCTTAACAATTTAGAAAGGGAAGCTATTCCACAACTTGGAAGTCAATAAACTGAGAGATCCCACCATACCTGGGAAGCCTGAAAGCAAACTGCAACCCATTTTGCAGAAATTCTATATTCAAATACAGTAATACCAGTGTGAGTCCTTACCTTTAGGCCAACTTCAATGTAACATTTATTAAATAATACTAAAAACAACAATAACCTGAGTAAATAATTTTTTTTTTCCCTAGGATCTCAAAATGCTTTTCCTAAAAATTGTCTCATTTATTCTCATGACATATTTCTGTAGGAAGAAGAAAGCAAATACTGTAGGTATTCTTAGCCTGCTCTTTACTAACCAACTTTGAGAGGATCCTATGACATCCTGGCACTAAAATCTACGGGTTTATGGCCAACTGGCTTCATGCCTGGTAGGCCGTCAGCAGCCGGGCTCTCTAATGGACGTCTTGGAGCTGGAGGAAGGGTTGGCTTTATAGAGATGGTGGAACAGGTGACTAGCCAGACAGTGTGCTTGAGGGATGCTTAGAATATATGCTAACATTTTAAAGCACACCCTACCAAAACACACTATGTGCTGCTATGTGAAATTTCACTATTAGTTGGGGTATAGCCAATACCCTATTTAAATGCCAGCCCTTCCCCATGGGTTACACATTCACTTAGGAGTAACTCTAATGATCTTAGCGTGAGTTATTTTAACAATACCTTATTGATTGTTTACAATGGGAGAGGAAAATGCCAATTTGGTTTGGGTAGGAAGATAAAGTTTATATATTCATAAGAATTTCATAACTTAACTGTCATTTATGTCCCTAACACTGTAATATGTCTGATAGAGAAAAAGAAAAAAGGGAACCTAGGACATTCAGGCACACACAGGGCTCCAGAATTCTAGAGGTGGTAGGAGAGCCTGGGACAAAATACATGAACTAAAGAGAAGATTTATCAAAAGGAAAGATGATGAAGACAAATTATGATATATTTTATAATGTGCATATCATTAGAGCTAGAAATTATATGCCCATGACTCGGTTTTGTGGATGGTTCTAGGCTTTTTGCTTTAGCAATAGCCTTCATACCTAGAAATATTATGAGACTGGCTCTCTGATGAGAGAACGGAACATATAAATAAATTCAAGAATGCCCAAGCAACACTGACTCACCCTCTGGGCAAAAAGCAGAGTCCATATATTTTTCAGATTTGCCAGAACAGAGTGAAACTCCTAGAGAACAGAGCTTGCAGTAGCCAGCATCAAAGAGAAATTAGTTACATAAAATAAGTCTTCCATCATTAAGGTCACCCCAACTATCATTAAGGCAACCCCAACTACTACAAGATTCTTTTAGGTATAGCAACAAGGTGGCAGAATGGTCTATCCTAATCTTATTTAACCTGTCTGGAGTTAATAGGTTAAATATATCTGAAACCGTATCAACAAGGAACTTCACATTGCTATACCCATTTTACAAATGAGGACGTGATCTATGCAGGAGAAAGAAGCAACCTGTCAGTGGTCTGTCAGAAGACAGTTTATTTCTTGGTCCACTATATACATTGTCCAAGCCTTCCTTACGCATAATTTCCCTCCACTCTCTTTCTCTCGTTTTCCTCTTGTACATTTTTCTTATTTTTAATGAAAAACTGGCAAGTTAGAAATCTCTTTTCCCAGATGCTCCAATGATAAACTATATTCCCATTTAAAGTGCTCAGTAGAATGATAAACTTTTATTTTCAATATCCTTACTCTGAACCCCATAGTAATATGATAAACTTTTAATTAGCTCTGAGCTTGCATTCTGGCTCACCTTGTCAGCAATGTCACACAGAGGATGCCATTTAGGGTTTTAAGTATAAGCATACCAGATGAAATGGAGAAAATTAGGGTCATATGATGGCTAAAGCTTTAAAATGAAAAAGAAGACAATGAGATTTAAGTACTTGCTCTATTATGTAGGAGCTATTAACCTCAAACAAGCCATTGAAAGTCTGTAACTTCAGGGTTGTTGTTTTTTTTTTCTGTGTTTTTTTTTTTCTATGTAAAACATGGATATGATCTGTTTTGTTTTCATGATGAGATTGTTATAAGAATAAAATAGGGCCCAGCTGGTGTTGCTCAATGGTTGAGCACTGACCTATGAACCAGGAAGTTACCGTTCAATTCCAGGTCAGAGAACATGCTTAGGTGGAGGACTCAGGTCGGGGCATGCAAAAGGCAGCTGATCAATAATTCTCTCTCATCATTGATGTTTCTTTTTTTCTTTTCTTTGTCGTTTAAGGTATTACATATGTGTCTTTATCCCTCTAAGGTCCCCCTCACACTTGTGCCCTCACCCCCCTAGTGTCTCTGTCCATTTGTTATGCTTATATGCATGCATACAAGTCCTTTGGCTGATTTCCCCTCTTTCCACCCACCCTCCCGTCTTCCCTCTGAGGTTTGATGATCTGATTGATGATGGTTCTATCTCTCTCCCTCTTTCTTCCTCTCTGAAATCAATACAAATATTTTTTAAAGAGAATAAAAAGGGCATGCAAATGTGTTTGAGAGCTTTTCTAAAGATAAAACTTTATTACTGTGGGCTTATCTTGTACTAATTACTCTGCCAAGCCTTTCCTAGGCTACAAAGAGATAAAAAGATTAGATCATTGGTCTCTGTCCACGTTCTTACAAAAAAAAAAAAAAGAGAGAGAGAGAGAGAGAGATTAATGAGGAAAATTAATATGATGAGGTTAAAGTGAGAAAGTTAACAAATTTATAAACTCTTTATCTCAGGGACATATTTAGCAAGGGTCATCTTCTCTGGTATATAAGATCTATCATGACGGTGCGTTAATAGCTTTCACAAATTCCCATAACCTTTGAAAAACACTTCCTCATGCCATACTGCGTTTATACACATGTAGTTCCTGTGCAAAGGCTTTTCCCCTTCGTTGTGCAGCAATCTAGAAGTGATCATTCTCACTTTGCTCTCTGGCTGTCAGTTTCTGGCACTCACTGTACCAGGACACTGTCTCAGACCATCAACAGCTACATTTCCAGGTTGTTAGCACATCATTTCTGATGCCTCTTGGGGCCAGTCACCTCTACTTGTTTTCAGTCCTGTGTATTAAACTACCTAAGCATTCATTTATTAATAGCTAATCCAGAGGCAGTGAAATTCTGCAGATATCTCAAGATCAGTATCCATCTGTGTTGAGGTTTGCCACAGAGCGTTGCATTGATTATGAGCTGGGATAAGTCCCAAAATACTGTGTTCTCTAAAGAGAACCAGAATGTAGCTTTGAACACAGAGTAAATGAGATAGCAGAGCTGTTACAGAATTATAATTCTTCTGCAGAATGAACACACTCATATTTGGAAAGAAAACCATTAATAGTTTCTTTTTGTTGCTTTTTTTTTAAGTACACTGCTTTATGAAGGATTAATAAATTCATTTGCTTCAATAATTTAAATATACTTGCTTTAAGTTAGTGAATGTTCCTTATGATTTTGGAATACATTTGTCGCTTCTATTTACATTGTAGTATTCTTATAATTATAACACTTAAAGGCCATCTGATCCACTCTGTCTCTTATTTTTACAAAAATAAATAAATCAGTAAATAAATAACGCTTATAGTGGAGTAACTTGTGCAAAACTACCCTTTTAGTTGGTAGAAATTCTTTCCTAATGTCTAATAAATATTGTTTTTACTGCAAAAATGCTGCCTTCATGAGGGAGGCATCATTTTTATTACTTCAAATATTCTTCCCTATTTTCTCTATATTTTTCACTCTATTATACTAATAAAGAAAATAATATCTTTGGTGTGTATATTCAAACTAAGGATGAAGGGATGATGGAAGAAAATAAAAATGCGCCATTAATAGATAAAAATGTACACATAATTTGAATTAAATTGTGTAGAAGACAGAAATGAGAGCTACATTTATAAAATATTGAAATAAATTAATTTATTAGAAATATTCAATAATTATTGATGATTGCTTAAAAAGCCTACTGTAAAACTTTTATTATCTCCTTTTAATCTCAAGATAACTCTAGCCCTGGCCGGGTGGCTCAGTTCGTTGGAATGTTCTCCCACACAACAAAAAAGATGTGGTTTGATTCTTGGTCAGGGCACATACCTGGGTTGAGTTTTTGATCTCTGATTCTCTCTCACATCAATATTTCCCTCTCTCTCTCTCTCTCCATCTCCCTTCTTCTTTCTTTAAAAATCAATAAAAATATCCTTGGGTGAGGATTAAAAAAAAAAAAAAAGATAACCCTTTGTCTATGAGTTAGGTCTTATTTCTACCATACTATTTTGCAGAAAAGTGAGGTGCTACATGACTTCAAAGTTAAAATGTACATGACAATGATAAATATTAAAGCATTTATTACAATGTATATATATATATTTAAAATGCATTAATACATGCATACCATAAATGGGTAATTATCACAAATTGCTGTTACTGTAACTCTTTGTGTTCATGTAGTCCTTATTTTTCTGTATTCTAAGCTTCTTGAGGGAAATATGTGGGTAGCTCATAAGATACAGTCATTTGTTAAAATATTTACTCATAATTTCATTAAGATAAATACTACAGTAAATACTAACACAATAAATTAATTAATTTTGTAAATCCTAACATTTGTTATAATTGGGGTAAATGATAAATTGAAAAAAACAGTGTTGAGGACAACAAATAATTTTCTTTTTTTTTTCCTGTAAGTCATATTCACAAGACTTAAAAATATTGATTTATAAATGTTTCATCTCCTAAAAATATGATTTATAATATTTAATGCTTCTCTTACTATTTGTGTTTTACCTCATTAGGAAATTGAGGTCAATCTGATTACTTATATCTAAAGTAATTGTTATTTAAGTACCTCAGAGACCAATGAGCTAAGCAGAATACACTTATAGACTTAATGAAATTATGAGTAAATATTTTAACAAATGACTGTATCTAATTTATTTTTGCAAGTACATAGTTTGTCTACAGGAATACACTGATAATCTGTCATCGTATTTAGAAGATATTACTTTTAACTTTTCTTACTGAAATAATAAACTTGCAAATAACATTCTTCATCTGTTTTATAAAGGAATAGATATGAGAGCTTAGTTAATGCAGAACCTAAGAATTTTAAAGCATGTCTGTTTCATAATGGATGGAACATGTAGTACTAATGTTACTCAATAAATCTTAACAGTTATAAGTTAGGGCAAAGCAACTGAGTGAGAAGCATTATTCATTCTCTCAAAAGGAAGGATGTTACCTATTGTTTATATAGTTAGACAGTTTAACTCCACAAAATTGATTAACTTATGTTAGTACAATAGGATGTAAGTAGAACTGATCACTTCCAAAGACTTAAATTTACTTATTTATTTTTTAGCTAGAATTAAAAATTAATTCTGTAGGCTTTTGACTCAGCATCTCTGACACATTTCAATGCTATATTCTGTTAATGGAGTTGTCAACATCTCAAGAGAAATTGAGAACTGCTGAAGTAGTGAGTTTTTCTTTACTAGTGTTAATCAAACAGAGGTTCTCCTAACATTCATCCTGGCTTCCTACCAGCCACAGTCTTTATTTAGCAGGGATATGATATGGCAGAATTGTATCCCTAGGGCTTATACTAAATAAATCTCTACTTATCACTACATCACTGCATTGTTCTTATTTTGAGATAGAACCATCATCACTTCCATTCAATAGCACTGAGTTTACTTCCTTCTTTGCTAATGCTGGCTAGATAAGAATAAGCCCCAGGCATTAAGAGCAATAAAAAAATTACCTTTATCATTTCAGTAGTCAAAAATTGCTGTATTAAAATATACTACAAAACCAATATTTTGTGATATGTATTGTTTACAAGACAATTACTTCTTGCTTTCATAAAATATAATTTTAATACAAAAATACAAAATATTTAATTCTCTTAAAAAAATCTCTCTTTTAAAATGAAGTTCACATAGATTGAATTCACTAAAATAAAGCACATTACAACCAAATTACAGACGTTCTGGGATGACCTAGCACCTCGGGCCATCCTATGATGCTCCAGTGTCAGATGCTGTGAGTAAATCAGTTACACATTTAACACCACAAAAAATATGAGGCTGGCAAATGGAACTTTCATGAGTCAACAGCAGAAACGTCCAACTATGTTCAAAAATTGTACCTAGGAATATGACTCACTGCGAAGTATGTACATAAAAACAAGTTCTTCAAATCACATTAATTTTAAGGAAAAAAAGTGTGCAAAACAGAATGGGTGGAGGTGGAAGAGAACATAGAAGGCATAAATGGTGATAGAGAAAAGCAAATAAACAAACAAATAAATACATAAAAATGTGTTCCAAATGAACAGTAGCCTGTAAGCCAGCAGCCCTACCCTTGCCTCCACCTGTAAACTCTATTCATGACTCAAAGTTCTGATTTAAACTGAAAATAAGCATCTGAGACACATAAATGAAAATATTTTTCCTTTATATTTTCTGTCACATCATATGGAGGTTTGGCTGCCACACACAGATTAGATGTAAAGAACAAGATATCTCAGGAGTAATAGTGCAACACAACTAAACAGAATTATCACATATACGATGGCAATACTTGTTTGTAGCAGAGTTAATAAGCAGGTGCGTTTATTGCTTACATAATTTAAATACACTGCCTCTTGTTTTAACTTTATTTTTTCTCTGTAGGTGATGTAAATAATTCATGTCATATTGTTTCCTTTCATGTTGTAGGCTATATTATAAATACAACTGCAGGCATTTTATTTGACATAGATTTGTATCAAAGTTTATTTATCTTAATATATTTTTTATTGTTTTTATTGAAGGGAGAGGGAGAAAGAGATAGAAACATCAGTGATGAGAGAGAATCCCACTGGGGATCGAGCCCACAACCTGGGCATATGCCCTGGTTGGGAATTGAACTGTGACCTCCTGGTTCATAGATCAATGTTCAACCACTGAGCCACATTGACCAGATTCAAAGTTTTCATTATACAGTGGTACCTTGAGATACGAGTGCCCTAACATACAAGATTTTTGAGATACGAGCTATTTTTGCTTTGAAATACAAGCAACATTTGAGATAGGAGTAATCGCGCAGATCGGCTGGCTGCACAAGACCCACCAGTTTACCACGACTTGAGCTTCTCATAGTTTCCCAGGTCTCAAGGTTACAAAACGAATTAAACTCGTATTTCGAGGTACCACTATATATATTTTTTTCTGAGTTTATAGAGGCTTTGTCCATTATATATACAAAACTATCACTAATTTAAATATTTTAATACTAAATATTTCAATAATGAAAATACATCCTATTTTAACTATTATCTATATCCTATATAATAAACAACCACTTCTATAACATGTGCTGACCACCAGGGGGGCGCACACTGAACATGGCAGATATGGGCTGCATTAGGATGATGAAGCAGGTGAGCAGGGGTGCCAGACCAAAGTGGGGCGCAGGTCTCTGTCATTGGGGCAAGTCTCTGGTGGTTACTGAAAATTCTTTGCTCCCATGTGCCACAGTTCTGCCTGGTGCCTGCACCTGCTGCTGGCACCTGAGCTGCTGCTTGCCCCTGCTGCTGCTGATGCTTGGTGCCAGACCTGATCTCTTGACACTGACAGAGGGTGTGAGTGGCAGCTGCTGGCTCCAATTGCCCCTGAGTGCTCCCCTGCCTCTCCCTGCTCCTGAGGGGCAATCAGGGCAGCTGCTGCCACTCGCACCCATTGCTGGCACTGGCTTCAATTTCTCCATGCTGGCAGCACATGGGAGCAGTGGCAGCAGAGGCAATGGGAGTGGGGTTGCTGGCAGACAGAGAACCAGGGACTGTGGCAAGAGGGGCCAGATGGGAGCACAGAGGATGGGCCAGGACCTGCTCCTGTGCTCACCTCACCCTCACAGCCCACAGTTCCTTTCGAGGTGCATGAATTCATACACTGGGCTCCTAGTATATCCTATCTAATAAAATAGTAATATGCAAACTGACCATACCTCCATTATACCCATAAGCCATGCTCACCAGCCATGCCCACCAGCCAATCAGGAATGAGTATGCAAATTAACACAACCAAGATGGGTATGGTCACAGAGAGAGCAGGAAGGAGGCTTGGGTTGCCCCAGTGATAGAGGAAGTCAAGCTTTCAGCACACCCTGACCTACTCAGATCTCCGCTTAATGCAACAGAGTTTCAATGGCTGCCACCACAAAGCAAGCAGAAGGCTTGGTTCCACTCCAGGCAACAAAGTTTCAATTGTAGAAGATAAATAAATCCCAGATACCAGGGCCTCTGCTTGGGTCACTGGTGGGGCATGGACGGCCTGTAAATCACCACAGGCCTCTCGCCCAGGCTGTTCTACACCCCAGGGGAACCCCTAACCTGATCTAGGACACCCTTCAGGGCAAACTAGCTGGCCCCCACCCATGCACCAGGCCTCTATCCTATGTAATAAAAGAGGAATATGCAGATTAACCATCACTCCAACACACAAGATGGTTGCACCCATGTGGACACAAGAGGGCCACTACAAGATGGCCAACAGGGGAGGGCAGTTGGGGGGGACCAGGCCTGTAAGGGAGGGTAGTTGTGGGCGATCAGACCAGTAGGGGAGGGCAGTTGGGAGAGATTAGGCCTGCAAGGGAGGGCAGTTAGGGGTGACCAGGCTGGCAGGGGAGCAGTTAGGCATTAATCAGGCTGGAAGGGATTGGTTAGGGGGTGATCAGGCTGGCAGGCAGAAGCAGTTAGGGGCAATCAAGAAGGCAGGCAGGTGAGCAGTTGGGAGCCAGCAGTGGGACATCCCTTGAGGGGTTCCAGATTGCAGAGGGAGCAGGCTAGGCTGAAGGGGACCCCACCCCCCATGCACAAATTTAACGCACTGGGCCTCTAGTATATATATATAAAAGCTTGAGTAACCTAATGACTGAATGACTGGTCGATTTGTTGCTATGATGCATACTGACCACCAGTGGGCAGATGCTTAGTGCAGGAACTGCTCCCTGGTCGTCAGTGCACTCCCACTCAGCTGACCAATGAGCACCAGATGAAGGGCGCTCAGGCTGACTGGCAAGCACTACTGTGGTGGTGTGAGCCTCTCCTAATCAGAACAGACTGAGCACGAGCTCATGGCAGGCGCAGTGGGGCCAGGATGAGCGGAAGCAGCAAGCAGGAGCAGCAGGTGGCATTGGACTGCTGAAACCAGTCCAATGAAACATTGTCAAGGGACCCCACCAATGCATGAATCCGTGTACCAGGCCACTAGTTATAATACAGTAGCACCTTGAGATACGAGTGCCCTAACATACGAGATTTTTGAGATATGAGTTGTTGAGCTAGCGATTTTTGCTTTGAATTATGAGCAACAGTTGAAATATGAGTAATCGCTTGGATTGGCCAGCTGCACACGACCCACCAGTTTACTGTGACTCGAGCGTCTCAGTTTCCCACACCTCAAGGTTACAGGATGAATTAAACTCGTATCTCGAGGTACCACTGTATAATTAAGTTGAATTTTGGATTCTGATACATGCAAATAAACATAAACAAAACTTAATCCATGCACTCTCAGAATCCACATTCTAGAATTTAATTTATTATATAGAATCACTACATTAGAAAAACTTATTTTAATATTTTCCTTGTCCTCAATTAAGAAATGAAATAGTGCTTATATGATATTATACCTGCTAATTAGAATCAAAATGTTCTAAATTTAAAAATTTTGTGTAAATGTACATATTTGTCCTAAGAAATAGATATGAAAAAGCACAAGTTAATCAGTACCCAGGAGTATTAGAGTTTAGTGTTAGAATTTGAATCTGGAAACCCTGGGTTTCCAGAATTATTCCTAGGGCATAATCTGTCAATTACCCTGGGTATGTGCATTGGAAACTGGGACTTTTCCAAGTCTCTTAATTGTTTTGCTTTAGACTCATCCAGGAAATGGCTTAAGATATTAATATAGTAACTCAAGTGGGGAAAAAATTGCATATAATGGGTCTGGGTAGAACCAGGCAAGTTTCAAATGATGATAATGCCTTAATTTAAATATGAGTATCATACACAGGTATACCTCTATAAAGCCCTTCAACCACAACCAGGTGAAGAAGGGGAAATAAATGTTAAGTAAATAATTAATTAAATAGTTAGATGGGGCCATCAATCCATCAACTCACTCTAGCAGATTTAAGATTTGTGGAGGGAATGATTTTCTTCTGACAATTCCAACAGTATTGTTGGTGCTCAGATTTCTATTTCAGCCCTCTGCATTTATCCTATATAATAAAAAGCCTAATATGCTAAGTGTCTGGTAGTCTAGTTGGCCGTTCAACCAATCAAAGTGTAATATGCTAATGATATATATGCCAAGGCCACTCAACCACTCACTATGACGTGCACTGACCACCAGGGACAGACAATCGACTAGTTGACCAGTCATTATGACATGCACTGACCGCTAGGAGGCAGCCGCTCCGACTTGTAGGTCAGCTTGCTGCTGGGGTCCAGCTGATAAGTACTGAATGAGATTGGCTGGACACACCCTGGAGCCCTCCCATTGTCCCTCTGGCTGGCCAACCTCCAGCATCCTTCTCTGGACCCAATCATGCACTGGTGAGGTCCCTCGGCCTGGCCTGCACCCTCTTGCAATCCCGGACCCCTCAGGGGATGTTGTAGAGCCAGTTTTTGGCCTGATCTTGAAGGACAGGCTGAGGGACCCCACTGGTGAGCAAATTCGTGCACCCAGCCTCTAGTTGATCTATAAAATCTCCCCAAGTAACCATTTAGTCCACATTGACTTTAAATCCATGCACTTAGATTTTTTTTCAGATACCAAGCTGGAAGAGTCTATTAGGAGAAGTTATGTCTGTGGAAACTAAAACCTTGGCCCATAAATTCTTAAACATGTCATTCAGTGTTTCTACCTAAAATAGTATGAAATATTCAAACCAGAATGTAATTGTTTCAAGCAAGCCATGCACTCCTGTATATAGGATTCTAGTCTGCCTGTGCTTGTGGTAAGATTTTTGTTTCAAGAATGTATGATTTAATCTGGTTTGAATACTCTATACTAGTGATTGGCAAACTCATTAGTCAACAGAGCGGCAAACACAATTAGCGAGCCGAATGTGACTCATGAACCGCAGTTTGCCGATCACTGCTCTAGACCATTGTTTCTAAGAGAATTCCAATAAGGCTAAAAAATTACCGTTCTTTAATTTATGAGGAGCTGGTTTCCCAAGATAATTTGTTCAATCATCAAAAATTTGATGAGGATCCACCAAGACGCCAGGTTTAGAAAGATAAAAAAGATGGCAGTGAGAAGATATAATATTCTCAGACTAGTTGTGAAGATTGGCATATAAACAGACAAGTTACTTATAAGTGAGGCTTACTGTGACAGAGATATAAATGTAATGCTTCAGAGGATTCATCTCTGTGTGAGTCGGAAAAAAGCCTCACAGTAGATACGGCATTTAAATAGCACTTGAAAGCATGTTTGCCAGGTGAAGAGAGGGGAAGTGACACCGAAGGAGGGAAAAAATAAATAAAACATGGCAAAAGGCAGAGCCAAAGAAAAAGTCTCATGTTCGTAAATCAGTGAGAAATGTATAAATGGCATAATGTTTATGAGGAGAGAGGACAGGGAGTATGGCAGAAAATTAGGGACTGGAGAAAGATAAAGATTGGCCAACATGGGAAGGGGCTTTTTTGCCAGCCTAAGGAATTCTGATTTACCTTTGTAGCTAATGGGGAGTGTACATACCTGAAAAAAAATGTAATTACTGTGGAAGACGATTAACGCCTGGAATGATCAGAGAAGAAGATCAAATGGCAAGTAGTTACTAGGCAGACCAAAGGGCAAATAGTTACAGAAGGCCCAGTGAGGGATTATGTGTGGTTTAGCTGGCAGTGATCCTGAAGGTGTAGAGAAGCCAAACCTGAGAGGCTCTCAAAACTCAGTCAAGGACAGTGTGAGCATAATGTCCTTTTTTTTTTTTTTTTTTTTTTTGCATGTTTCTATGGCTGAAATCTTTCTAGGGCCACCTGAGGTGCCTTAGAAAGCAGATGAGTGGATTAGAAAATGATGGTACATCTACACAATGCAATACTATGCTGCCATAGAAAAGAAGGGATTCGTACTATTTGCAGCAGCATGGATGGAACTGAAGAGCATTATGCTAAGTGAAATAAGCCCGGCAATGAAAGAAAAATACCACATGATCTCACTCATTTATGGATAATAAAGAATTATAACCTGATGAACAAAAAGGTAAATACAGAGGCAGTAAAGCATCTAACAGACTGTCAAATTACAGCAGGAAGGCTGAGGAGTGTTGGGGAGGCCGGGAAAGAAATCAATGGAAGGACTTGTATGAATGCATATAAACACAACCAGTGGACACAAGACACTGGTAGAGGTGAGATGAGGGCATGAGACAAGGGGTAGGGGAGTCTAGGGGAAGGTCAATGGGGAAAAAAGGAGATATGTGTATTACTATATATAATACTTTAAATAATAAAATTAAATTAAAAAGAAAAAGAAAGTATTTGATTTGCACAATCTAAAATTTTCATTTGCCTTTGTTATCCTACACCCATTGTTCTCCTCCTTCCTGCCTTTTCTGCAGGCCACCCTGCACAACCAAAGGCTATTTCAGCTCTCAGAGGCCATCTACTACTAGTAAATTATTCTTGGCAACTGGAGGAGATATTCTTCCTTTTCTCTTATGAAAATTATTGTAGGTGCCTTTATCATCTTGTCTCCTGTCAAATTTTTGTTGAGTGCAGCAAGTTGGGGTCCCTCAATTTAGGAGTTCTTAAATTACTGAAATGTATAAAAACATTCCCAAACAAAATAGCTGAGAGCCAATAGTTTTTAGGTACCTAGTTTTCAGCAGTTTTTGAATGGCAATTGCAAATATGAGTAGCCCTACATATTTAGTTTGATAATTAGCCTCATAACCAAATATTCTGGTTTTGTTGAAAACACACTGAAGAGTTGATGGCCAATGTGAGTTAATGGCAAGTTTGGTGCACAGATCAGGTAGATTCACCAGACAAAAAAAAAAAAAAAAGAGTATTTTCCAATGTAGGGTCACTTTTCCTTTTTCTAGAGAAATCTAAACAGACCCATTCAAAGCTATTTCATTCTTTCAACATGTTTTAACTACGTGCTTCCTATACACATTTTACCAGGCTACAAATTCGATTAAAGTAGACATGGCCCTCAGTTCACCTGGAGAGTATATCCCATTAGAGATGGAAGACATAAAATAAGCAAACTAGCAAATAAAACTAGTATAACTTGTGAAAAAGGCTATAACAGGAAAGAAAGCTCCATCTGATCACACTCCAGCACAGAAGGTAGAGGAGTAGAGGAGGCAGATACCAAAGGCTCAAGTGATTCTACTTTCTGCCCCTCCTGCAATTCATCTCTCCCATGACATTGAGCTCATTCAGAGAAAAGCACATTTATTCATTCTAATTATATTTATTAATTCTACAATTATTTGTTATCTAGAGGCCGAGAGCACAAAATTTGTGTGCTGGGGGAAGGGGTGTGGGTGCAAGAAGGGGAAGGAAGTCCCTCAGCCTGGCTTGGCTGTGCCCTCTTGCAATCAGGAGCCCTTAGGGGATGTCCAACTGCTGTTGAGGCAGAGAGGCTCCTGCCTCTGCTACTACACCAGCCAGCCTGGATTCTGGCTGAGCAGCACTTCCCTTGCGGAAGAGCACTGACCATCAGGTAGCAGATCCTGTACTGAGAGTCTGTCCCTGTTGGTCACTGTGCCTCATAGCAACTGATCATTATGCCAATGGGCCAAAACCAGCTCTCTCAAGGGGTCCCAGATTACAAGAGGATGCAAGCCAGGCCAAGGGACCCAACCAGTGCACGATCAGGGCTGGAGAGAGGAGGTTGGCTATTTAGGAAGGAACCACAGGAGGGCTGCAGGCATGCTCAGCCCATCTTGCTCAGTCCAGATCAGCTGGACCCCCGGAGCAAGCTAACCTACCCGTTGGAGCATCTGCCCCCTAGTGGTCAGTGCATGTCTAACGACTGGTTGACCAGTCGACTGTCTGAGCCCTGGTGGTCAGAGCACATCAGAATGAGCAGTTGAGCAACTTTAGCATATCATTAGCATATTATGTTTTGATTGGTTGAATAGCCAATTGGATGAGCAGACACTTAGCAGATTAGGCTTTTATTATATAGGATTTCTTATTATTCACTAAGTTCTGAAAATCGGGAAAGCTGACACAATCACTTTCACATACTAAGTATTTCCTCCAATTGTACTTATTCTTTCTTTTTGATGCAGTTCTTAATATAAATGCAACAATTACGAATTTTAAAAGGTTCTTTTTCTGGTGCTGGCTAAAAAAGAAAAAAAAATGAAAAGACAAAAAAAAACATAAAATGCTTGCTTGAGTGCATAATCACCAAAAAAAATGTAACTTGAGAACAGATTAAACATTATAAGATCCAGAATAATACAGTTTCTACCTTACTTTGAAAGAGGTAGAGGATTCATTGTTATAAGAAAAGAGTAAATGGCTACATTTTATATTCAGAATTATAAAGCCTCAAATTTCAATAAATTACAGTTCTATCAATATTAATAAAAATGAAATAAAATTTCAAAGTAATAATTAAGGCAACTGGAAGTATTTTTCAAATGTACAAAAGTGGTTTTAAGAAGCAGTTATAAAAATAACTTTTTGTAGTATTATGCAAAATAGATACATTGGATTAATGTCAAGAATCACAGAAAAGACTGATCTATAAGGATAAAGAAAATACAGTATTATATAGGAGCAATATACATTGCTATTTTTAAAATACAAAAAAAAAACAACAGTGTTAATCTACTGAAACAACAGAGAGCCAACATTCTCTATATGTATTATTTATTCAAATTTATCCTACTGTTTATTCTAACAAGTACATGTTTTCCTTAAATAAATTAATGTTCTATTTTCTTTTGCTAAGATTAAGAGGAGCAGATTGTGAAAATTTTGGTTACATACTTCACTTTCCAATTTATATATTTTCCCACCTACTTCAGAGTGTCATGGATAACTCCATACAAACTACTACCAACATGAAAATTAGAAAACCAGTGTTTTTATTTAATGTAATAACATGTGTATTTTATACAGATTTCAAAAGAAAATTCATAGAAAATAAAATAATAAAAATTATAAGAAGATGTAGAACATATATTCTCAGCATTTACTTAAAAAGCAGGGAGAGAAATTAATTGTACTAAAGTAAAATATTGAGAAAAAACAAAGTGGGAAGAGCTAAAAAATATATAGCTTTTTTAAATGAATTCAAGGCAATGAAGAAGCAAAAAGGAGGAGGAGGAAAAAGATGATATTGAAGTATCAAAATGATTATCAATACTTCATATCTGGATTTAATCACAGTGTTCAGAAAAAATATCATTGGTACTTATTAAAGATATTAAGGAATACCTTTATTCAGGACCACTGCTACAAGTGTGAGGACCACTGCAATAGGATTTTTATAGTGATTCAGGAGAGATTGGGCTCAATTCTGAATACAGCATGAGCAAGTGGGCATGTATAGCCATGAGCAGTGTAGAAGGGTCAGTGGATGGAAAATTACTAAGAGGAAATCTAAAGGATAAAAAGGATTTTAGATTTTAGCTAAATTAACCAAACAGCATTCTTGCTGAAGGCAGGTCTCAGTGATCAAAACACGTGGAGGATGGTGAGGGATCCAAAACTGAATCAAATATTGAGAGCAATCGTATATGAAGGTAGTGGGCATTCTGAATTAGTAGAGTTATTACTAAAACTAGATTTTACAAGGAAGTACACAGATGAGGCTAGGAGAAGATTTAGGAACCTGACTAAAGTTTGGTCAAGCAAAGAATCTTTGTTGAAACTGAGAATAAGAATGTTTTATCTGAGAACTATGATATGTTTGACATATGGAAAACAGTGTATGGATAGGTTTGACATATGGAAAATAGCGTATGCTGTAGCCAAAAATAAGAGGATGTGATAAAGTGAACCTATCTATAATGAGATTATAAAGATTTTCATGATGGATAATTATTTTATGACTCCAAAATGTTAAAATTATGAGGTATAAAAATAAAGAGCTAGAGGGAGTCAAAGCATAGAGCGAAGTGCACCTGCCTGAAATTCACTGATGAGGGGGAAAAAAAGTTGTACTTATTTGATCCCAAGCCAATATCCTTTTTTGATCAGAAAATGCCTCCTGGGATGGATTCTGGTCATAACCTCCACACTCTAAAGAAGTGTTACCAATGATCAGTTTCAGGAGATGGTGGTCTGGTTTTTGCTATCCAAAGAAACCAAGGTACAAATTTTATACTCTAACACTTCAAAGCTTTCTAAGTTTGACCAAGTTATTTAAACTTTGGTCATTAGGTTCACAATATGTAAATGGAGCTTTTTTGAGGTAGGTCCTTTATGTACACTATTGTAATCTTTAGTAATATATACAGTACACACTTTATAGAGTTTTGTGAAGATTAATGTGCTAATGTAGGTGAAGGTGTCAGTACAGCATCAAATATCATTTAACATTCAATAAATATTAGCTATTAGCCTTTTAAAATTATTAGTATGATATCAGCCCCACATAGTTAATATTCAGGAATATTAGCTTATTCTTCCAGTACATTAATAATTTTTACAAAGAAAAATAAAGGGATTACATGTCATGACAAGAATGGGTTGCTTTAAAGCAAAAGGCTAGATAAGAAGGTCAAGGAAGAAAGCAGTGATAATAGGAGCAGAAGCTTTCACTATATTAATCACAGGCTTCAGATTAGAATAGGGGCATGTGAGAAAATGATGAGTTATCAATCAGCAGCATTAACATATAATGCCTAATTCATATTTTCTTAGACTATGCCCTGTTCAAAATATTATGAAATAATTGACTGTCTGTGATAGGCAGATATTTGTAAAATATATTCTAGAATTTAGTTAATTCTAGAGTTTTGGGAGTTGGATAAAGACACAGAGAGACAGAAGGCATACAATCCTATATAATAAAAGACTAATATGCAAATCGACTGAATGGCAGAACAACCGGTCACTATGACACACACTGACCACCAGGGGGCAGATGTTCAATACAGGAGCTGTTCCCTGGTGGTCAGTGTGTTCCCACAGGGGGATCACTGCCCACCCAGAAGCCAGGCTCATGGTTGGTGAGTGCAGTGACAGTGGTGGGAGCCTCTCCTGCCTCTGCAGCAGCACTAAAGACCCCTAGGGGGATGTGGGTAGTGGGCCTAAGCCAGCAGTCAGACATCCCCTGAGGGGTCCTGGACTGGGAGAATGTGCAGGCTGGGCTGAGGGACCTTCCCACAAGTGCACAAATGTTGTGCACTGGGACTCTAGTAATGTACATAAAGGACCAACCTCAAAACATTGTATAGTTTTCCTTGTGTGTTCATGCCCAGAAAGTAAACAAAGCAAATCTACTATTCCTTTTAAAGTGCCTCATTCTTGGGACACTTCTGTTTCTATGATAACTATAAGGCCATTGCTACCTGGAGAAGGGTTACCAAAACCACATGTTAGAATCAACTGGTTTCATAAATTTTCCTAAAAGCAGCCTTCAGCAACTGTCAAATGAATGCCACATGCTCTCTTGGTAAAATCTAAACTGTCTTGTGAAAAGTAATTCTGGTCCCTAGTGAAATTTCTTCAAAAAGCTCTTTGATAAATTAGGATATTTGAGCTGCTATAAAATAAACTAATTCCCCACTTGTTATTGACCAACCATAAAGTTGAGGTATGCAGGCTCCAAGACAGAAATATTCTTTGAACTAAGGAAATGCTTAAACCACAATATATGCCATCCACTCAACTGATAATAGATAGTTCCTCAACTTATTGTGTTTATTCAGCTACTAGTAATTGAGTAGTTATCCAATTTATAGTAAGTGATAAGTCTCAAACATGCAGGGAAATGTTTAAAAATGGACTAATCTACTCTGTTATGTGAAGAAATAATGGTGGGAAACAGTGGGGCTGTGGACCAAGTACCAAGATTCAGCATGAGGCAAAAATAAAAGCAGCCGAGAGTTACATCATCCGAATGGAAATAAAGACTAGAAATTCAAACTGGGAATACAAATAAAAGGTGGAGAGAAATTATAAATTTGCATTGTGAATTTACTGGAGATTTAAACTTAAACCTAAAGTGGTAAATGCTGTGTCTTTTCCTTGACAGACAAGAAAGAAACAAACGATGCTGGTAGAGTGATTTGTTGGAGGGGTTTCTATCTTGAGGATGCTGACCACTTACCATTTATTTGTTTTGAAAACATATCTTGATTCTCTGCTCTATCTCTTAAAGTTTGTGGTGGTTATGGTATCTTTTGCCAAGCATGTGTTTTAAATTTGATTAGTTCAACTTAAAAGCCTTGTTTTTAAATTTTCTTTCTACTTTGTTTTGTTCATCTCCATTTATTCTGGTCTTTAATTGTGACTAGGGGTAAAGAATGAAAATTTTCTTCATTTAGATATTGAATCCTATATAATAAAAGCATAATATGCAAATCAACTGAATGGCTGAATGACAGTTCAGGAGGGTTGGATGGGGAGGAGGATGGGGTTGGCGAGCAGGTGGCACAAGGCCAGCCGAGGTGTGTGCCAGCAGGCAGAAGGAGGGGACTGCGATGAGGTGGGAGGGGGCAGTGGAGACCAGCAATGGCGTGATTCAGGGCAGGGCCGCCTGGCACCATGTGCCTGGATCAGCCCAGCGGGGTCACTTCCTCAAGAGGGAGGCCACTAGCTGGTGGAGATGACACAATAGGAGGTGGGGCCAGCTGCTCACTGCCTGGGCTGTCCCCTGATCGGCCACTGGTCACCTCCTGCAGAGGGGGGCCAGACTGCGATTCAAGCCGGCAGTTGTACATCTTCTGAGGGCTCCCAGACTGCAAGAGGGCACGGGCCAGGCTGAGGGACCCCACGAGTGCACTTTTTTTTAAATAAAGTAAATAATTTTATAGTTCTTAGTGCTATTGGGAAGTTTCCCCTCCTTCTTAATGTTTTCTTTCATGAGAGACAAGAATGTTGTTGACGTTTGCATACTATTTCAACATCTTCTGGTTTTGTTCACTATTATCTTTTCAGCTTTCATTGTTGTTGGTGGTGAGTGCTTGGTTCACACATTTTTAGTCACTTTTTCTATAATGAATATATTAAAAGATAACATTTAGCTCTTGAACCCTCTACTAGCCTTACTTAGATTAGTTGCATTTTTGTAAATATAGCTTTGTATTATTTTTCACTTTAATCCAGGAGTATTTTAGGACATTCTAAAAAAAAATATATTGTTTAATATCTCTACAAGTATTCTGTTTATCAATAACAGTGATTGAAGAGCATGTCTTACATGAGTTCTAATTTGGGAAGTATTTTTAGTTACCATGATAATTACCACAAAAACAAAAGCAAAATGATGGTAGGGGCAATACTTTGGTTTAATTTTCTAAATGACTTGGTATTTTTATTACCTTATCTATTCATTTTATTAGTTGTTTATTTATTTGTTTTATTTTGGCAATTGTATTTTTAATTCACAATAATTGTTAATATTCTCTGATTTCTGCTTTTTATAGCAGACTTATTTTACAAATGTGACTAACTTTCAGAAGATAGAAAATTTTAAATTATGTTTTCTCTGTTAACACTTTTAAAATCTGACCTGGTTTCTCTTTAGTTTTGGAGTATTTTTTGCTGGCAAATTAATGAGTCTCTAGTTGAGAAAGAAATAAAAACACAAGTGTAAGAGGCAAAGGAAAACAAAAAAATAGAAAAATACAAAAAAAATGTTTTGCTTATGGGATAAAGACAGAAATGACCATGTTTTTATAAAATGCATTTTGTGAGAAAAAAAAGTTGCAGTAATTTTTAAGGCAACATTTCAAGATCAATATACTTTATTTCCTATAATTATTACTGCCATAGAATAAATATATGAGGAATCTATTTGTAATACTGGCCATTTTAAATCTTAGAACAATCTGATGGTCCTTTATGGTTGAAGTAGGGAATACTTAGAGTTTTTGTAGGAATATGGTATTTTTAAAAATATCAAGTCCTTTATAACCATACCTCTGTGTTGTTTGATTGAAGCTAGCACCAGAGACCATAAGAACCTGGTTATTCTGAAACCAATGACAAGGTTCTCCATTAAAAAAAAATGCCAGAAAGAGTTCCTTGCATTTGCTTTATCCTCTGTATTGGTGGTTTCATGGAAACAACTTCTGCTTCTCCTATGCCAAGACTGAATGGATAAAATATGTGCTATGGAATAATTTGATGGATTTCAATGTAGAGGACATGAGTTTGATCCAAAGAAAAAAAAGAAAACTCATCCAGAAGCCAATCTCTTCTAGGTGATAGGAAAGATAAAAAAGCATAAAATATATATTCATATCCTTGGAAAAATAAACCTTATTTGATTATAAAAATACTAAAGCCAGAAGAAAAGACCATGATCACTAAATCAGAAACTATCTGTATATTTATGGCAACAATCCAATAATGCTGAGATCAACCTTAACCTACATACTTAAGTTGTAAGCCCTAGACTACACTCCCTTTCTTTTCTTTTTTTAAAATATATTCTATTGATTTTTTTACAGAGAGGAAGGGAGATGGATAGAGAGTTAGAAACATACATAGAGAAAAACATTGATCAACTACCTCCTGCATGCCCCCTACTGGGGATGTGCCCGCAACTAAGGTACATGCCCTTTACCAGAATCAAACCTGGGACCTTTCAGTCCACAGGCCTACACTCTATCCACTGAGCCAAATTGGTTTCAGCTACACTCCTTTTCATGTATGAACAGAAGAAATGTGCTGTATAAGATTATAATATGAGCTTAGTTGGTATAATGGTTAATAAGGTAAGACTAGAAAATGCTTCATTAGCAACAGAAAAGATAACCAACCCATAAACCTCTATTTCATCTCTAAAAGTTTGACTAATTTTGTGTCTTATTTGTAAAGTTATATAATATGTTTTATATTTTTAAATATGATTTTTAAAATCAGCATAGTGAATTAAAAATAATTTTTTAAAAAGCCAGTATTTAAATAAAAGCATTATATTTTGTGGTAGGAACTAAGAACACAGGAAGTAAATATCAAATCCTTGAATTTTGATAAAACTGCAGCATTATAATTATAGTGCACAATTATAAATGTACAATATAATCTAACATTAAAACTGGAATACTGAGCCCTAGCCGGTTTGGTTCAGTGGATAGAGTGTTGGCCTGCAGACTGAAGGGTCCCAGGTTCAATTCCAGTCAATGGCACATGTCCAGGTTGTGGGTTTGATCCCCAGTGGGGGCTGATCAATGATTCTCTCTCATCATTGATGTTTCCATCTTTTTCCCTCTCCCTTCCTCTCTGAAATGAATAAAAGATATACTAAAACACACACACAAAAAAAAAAACAAACAACTCCTGAATACTGAAACACTTGGTTTCACATGTTGACATTATTTTTGCATCATTATTTCAATTCAGATGCAGTTTCACTTTACTCATTTTTGTTATTCTGAAAAATAATGAAACATAAGCTAGTCTTAGACTCCTTCACTCTGCTGATTAATAGGAGGTTCTCATATTTTCAAATGGTAAATCTCTTTGGCCTGATTCAGTGAGGCATTATCCTTCATTAAGGAGTTGGTTTGCATGCTATCAGAGAACACTCTGGTAGGAAGGGAACTCAGAGATAATTTGCCCATCTCTTATTGTAAAGATTAAAAAGGGATTTCAGGAAAATGCTGCCTTTTCAAAAATCTCCTTTGTTCTGATTAAAGTTTATCCTTTTTTTGATATACAAATAAGTTTCTTATGTCTTCTTTACATAAACAATCTCACTATATGTAAGGCCAGCTAATTGGCATTGAACTTTAATCAGATATAATTACCGTGTTGGAAAAAGGGGAAAAAAAAACATGTGTGGATTTTATGTTTGTTTGTTTAAAATTTCACACGCAGACTTGATGTTCATAAATTACACTTATGAGTTACAGTTACCAAGTCCTCAACTATGAGCCAATAATCCCTATTATGACTTATTTTTCATTTTTTTATTCTATGTTATTTAAATGGGATGGACTGGAGAGATTCCTAGAGTAGTCATGTTAGTGATATTTCTAAAAGTAAAGAGATATTTTAGTGCATTTTTTTTCTGATCAGTAAAGTCATGCACATTGTGGAACTAAAAAAAAAAAGTAATAGCATAAATAACAGCGATCCATTGTGTCACATTCCAGAGGTTGAATATCTTGAGACATTTCTATTTTGTCTTAATCTGATAATTTTCATAAGCATATACCCATATGTATTAAATTTGCAAGCCAGTGTACTATCTTAAAATATACTTTTTCAGATTTTTAAAAATTGTAATTCACCAAAGACAGGCCTCATTGTTAACAATTTCTCCCTTTGCGTCTGCCATTAAGTCTTAACTCAACTCAGGAAGAAGGGAAATACAATTTAGAAGAAGTAGGGGAAAAGTTCCCCTCATTTTTATCCTAAAAGAAATTTAGAAAGAGTGAATGTTTTGCTGAAAAAATTAGCAACACTGAGATAACTTTCCCTGACTATCTACCTAAACCACTGTCAGGAGGTGACTTCTGGGTATTTCATAAATAACCGGAAGTAAAGTGTGATCAAGAAGAGAGAAACTGAAATCCTCTTTCTCAGGTTGATTTCACCTCCTGTATAAATTGGAAGTAAATTGAGAGACAGAGAACTCCCCTTGGCATTGTCCTAAGGTGGTGAGAGCACATCTGTCAGACTGAGGATGTTAGCAGGTCCAGAGTGCTGAGGGGAAGGTGAGTCCTTAGTAAGAAGATGGCTGAGAGGGTTCTGTACTCACCACAAAGAAACAGAATGCAATTCAGCAGGATGTGTCCTAAGCAAACATTTATTACCCTGGACACTAGCAGGTACTTTTACAGCTAAAGACCAACCCAAGCTCCCTTTATCCTCAGACTTACAAAGACACAAAAACCGCACCATATCATTCATATGGATGATAGTGGTTTTAGGGGTGAAGAGGTAATTTGGAGAAATTGCAAGGTTTTGTGCCAAAATAAACAGATCACTAAGTGATACTCTAAATAATTGTTTTTTACAGAAGTATTGAGTAGTCGCTCCTCTTTCTCTCTGCCACACACACACACACACACACACACACACACACACACACACACTGTTCCAAGGTAGGGATTCAGGAGAAATATTCACAAATTGATATGACAAAAATAAAACAGTTCCTTTTTCTCTGAACATCCACACCGGAAAATGAGTTAAAATTCATAGATTTTCTTCATATGTATTTGCTTTCCTTAAATTTGTTAGAGCATTTCCTGTTAGTGATGAGAGCAGGGACTTAATGCCATCTGTCTATCTAGACTTGAACTGCTCCTAAAGCCATCAGGCAAAAGCATGCCATTGTGCAGAATATAATAGAGACACTGTGAGAATGGCTCACGTCTACTCTTTACCGATGTGAGGAACACAATATAAAAAAACAATCTGATTGGATGAGAAGACTAGACTACATAGTGGTTTTATTTGACTGTTTTATATGAAAGGCAGTGAAGCAGAGAGTATTGTCACTGCTCACATTATGTTTATTTTTAGTTAAAACTTAAATCCTTTTGTCATATATATATATATATATATATATATAAATAGTTATAACACAGAAGATATGCTCAAAGCAAAGATCTCTACCACTGAAAATGTCACATATTTTTTTCAATGATCCATCTTCTCTTTTTTTCAAAAGAATTCCCTGCAGTTATGTATGCAGGGTTCCATGTTTTGAATAGAGCTCATCTTCTAATCACTTGGTTAACTGTAATTGGTTGCTGCAGGTTGCTACCCCAGGATTCACCGCTCTTCACAACAAGATTAAGAGAAGTGACAATTGCTAAATAACATAAGACCTAATTGAGACTTCTTTGTTGTTAATCCTCACTCGAGGATATTTTTCCATTGATTTTTTTTTATATATATACAGAGTGGAAAGAAGAAGAGACAGAGAGAAACATTGATGTGGGAGAGACCCTGACCAGGGCCTGGGCTCAAGCCCACAGCCAGTATGTGCCCTTGACCCAAATGGAACCCAGAATCTGTCAGTCCACAGGCCCATACTCTAACCACTGAGCCTAACTGACTAGGACCCTAGTAAAGACTTTATAATTCTAAGTCCTAAAAGAACATAACAAGGGAAATATTAAAAGAAAGAATAGAGAATTTTCTTAAGTATTTTATGCAAAAAACAACATTTCATTACTTTGCTTATTTTGGTGGTTCTGTGACTGAACAGATCTTCTATATTATAAATACATATATTTTTTAGAATGTTCAGAGATGGCTATTTTTAGAAAATGGAGAGCCATAAGGTAAAGAAGTGTTCTTAGGCACAGAAACAGTGGACAATTTAACATGCCACCTGGAATGCTTATTCTGGAAATTTTGTCTTTGACTTTAGTTTGGGTCATCTATAGATTTCAGTGCTAATGGCAATCAGCTAAAATCTACATATACAAAAGGCTAAGCAACCAGCTGACCTGCGGGTAGGTATGATGCGCACTAACCATCAGAGCACAGACACTCAATGCAGGAGCTGCTGAGAGACAGCAACTTTACAGATTGTGCTCTCACTCTCAGGGACGCCTCGGGGGATGTCAAACTGTTGGTTTCAGCCTGATCCCTACAGGCAGGCTGAGGGACCCCACCTGCTGGAGGGACTCTGTTCACTCCACAGATGCCCTTTGAGCCCCGGTACTGCCCCAGGTGCAGCCGGCTGGGGAAGGGATTGTGGGAGGTTGGCTCCAGGGCGTGTCTGGCCACTCCCTCCCACTCCCCCCCCCCTTGATGGCCACCTTCTAATTAATTTCCTTTCAATGTGCACGAATCTGGGCATTGGGCCTCTAGTATCCTTATAAAAGCTTACCATTTACAAAATGCTTTCACAATTTCTAAAAGAAAAGGCAGCACAAATATCCTGAATCTTGCTTATCTATGTACTAGAGGCCTGATGCACAAAAGTCAGGCAAGGGGCTCAGCCCTCGCAGCTCCAGCTTCATTGGGAAGGTCGTCTGGATGATCGTTCTGCTGTTCAGCCATCTAGTCTAATTAGCATATTATGCTTTTATTATCCTATCTAATAAAGAGAGGATATGCAAATTGACCACACACCATCACAAGAATGGTGGCATTCATAGCCACAAGATGGCAGTGCCCAGTCCCTTCAAGCACTGCCAGAGTCCCATAGTCCTTTCACTCCAGCGGAATGGGGATGAAGGTGCTCAGCCCCAAAGCTGCCCATGGCCATCCTGAGGAACAGGCAAGCCGTAGAAATTGGCTGCCCAGGCCCCTAGGGTTGGCCCAAGGCTTGCCTGCACCTTGGATGTCAGCTGCTGAGCCACCCAGAACTGCCTGAGACTCAGGTAATCAGGGCCAGTTGAGGTTTGTACTGCTGGCTGTGGCAGCAGCAGAGGTGCGATGGGGGCATTGCCTTCCCCTGATGGACAGGTCGCTTGCTCCCCCTGAAGGCTCCCAAACTGTGAGAGGGGTCAGGCTGGGCTGAAGGGATCCCCCCAGTGTATGAATTTTCATGCACTGGGCCTCTAGTTATAGATATAAAAGCCTAATCAACTGAATGACTGACTGTTCAACTGTTCTACCATTCGATTGGTAGCTATGACATGCACTGACCACCACAAGGCAGACACTCAGTGCACAAGCATGGAAACATGGAACAGATCGATGAATTTCAGAGGATAAAGGTGAGGGAGAAGGCCAGGAAGAGATTAACCAAAGATTTTATATCCATAGTAGAGGCTCAATGCAGGGATTGGTGCACCAGTGAGGTCTCTCGGCCTGGCCTGTGGGGATCAAGCCAAATCATGCACCAGGCCTCCAACATCCCCTAAGGGGTCCCGGATTGCAAGAGGGCACAGGCCAGGCCAAGGGACTCCACAGGTGCAGGGATCAGTGCACCAGGCCTCTAGTTAATAACAAATAGCATTTTTCATGTTTAGTTGATCCTGTTTTCTTCTATTTATAACCAGAAGGCTTAGCATGGTTAATTTACTCTCCCTAAGTTGCACAGCTTGTAAATGTTAAAGTTTAAAAAATATGTTTATTAATTTGTTTTAAAATAACAAAACTCATTATATATTAATCAAAAACATTTATAAGCACAAAAATTATACTTTCTATAACAAAAATATTGAGAAGCATGCCATTTTACCCTTTTGTACATCTCTTTTTTGGCTCAGTAGAAGGCAGCTGGACAAACCTTTGGAATTAAATCAGGTAGCCTTTGGAAAACTCACTGTATAATCATGTGAGAATAAAAGTTAAAAACATTCTATTAATAATGATTATTAAGAAATTAGTCTTGACCTCACACTAACCCTGCAAGAATCTCAGAGATGCTTAGATTTTGATTAAAAGATTTCTATAGCCCCAGATTAGAAGATATCTATGGCTTTTTCAATTCTGTGATCCTAAATCTTAACTGGTGATTTACATCTCAGAAACCAGGTTTTAGCTTTGTAGCTATGATAAGAATATTTTTTTAAAAGACATCTTAAGTCAGCAATGTGTCCAGCATTGAAGGAGAGAGTCTGAAAGGAAGACAGGAGAATTCAGAAAACTACAGTAATAAGACATACACAATAGCGGTAACGGGAGTGCAGAGTAGAATAGATTCAAAAACAGTCTAAATATAATCAGGCCCCTAGTTGAAGCTGCACTGAATACAGATGGCATAAATGCATGATTGGATATTGATTAGTTTAAAGTCACCAACAGGAGTCTGACAGATGATTAAATATTTGCCAGTGTTCCTCCATTCTATGACATCCAGCTAAATGAGGACCACAGATATTTGCCGCGGCCTTGCTGTTAGAACACTGCCCAGTTTTCTTAGAAGATATGCTGAAATAATTGGAAACCGAGGGTAAGCAAAGGCACTAAAAATGATACACCTGCCAAATATGTCTCACCCAAGAGGAGATAATGTTTTAGTATCAAAGTCCTTGAGCAGGTACAGAAGTTTATATCTACTGTGAGGCAGAGGTATATAGCTTACTCTTGGTAGGCTTTCATTTAGTAATTCTTTCATTTAGTAGTTATAAATGAAAGATATGGGCAGAATGATTTCTAACATTTTTTAAATGTCAAATAAAGTATTTAACAAAGAGTAGAGAAAGAAGACACTTAAGAAACATCTGATGAGTATTTCCAATTTTAAATAACAAACAGGATATTCCAAAAATTTTTACATTTTTTGAATGATTATTAAGTCAATGTTTATTAAAATACAGATCACTTTCTAAATTCAAAAGAATCTACAAATATATATATATATATATATATATATATATATATATATATATATATATAATTTGTTGTTGTTGTTAATATCTGTTTTCAAACTGATGACCGTTCTGTCCAAGTACTGCTGATAATGCAAAGCAATGGAATTGCAAACATCAAAAATATTTTTTTTTTCCGTATTTGTGCACCCTTAATTTGTCAACTGTTAATGTCAACTTTATCTTTCATGTATCCCCATAGAAAAGTCCAGTGGGTAAATTTTCTTTGTTCAAAGCTTAGTCTGGTTTCACCCATTCTTTCAAGTCAGTTAAAACTGAAAAGGAGGTATCAGCTATTAACATGGGTATACATTTTTGGGGGACACTATGAATAAGTTTATGAACTTAGAATAATTATAAAGACAGTGTTTAAACTTCAACTGAATTTTCAAACTTCCAGTAGCATTTTAGGATGCATTTCTTTTTTTCAAAGCTTAGTCTTGCTGAAAAAAAAATATATAAATTGAGTATTAGCTATTAAAGTGTTTTTGGGACACTTTGTAAACATTTGATTCCCTCATTTTGTATGGAGAGGCTCTGGTTATTTGATCATTGTTTTTGATATAGCTTTAAAATATTTTCAGTATATATATTGAATATTTTAACTACTGTAAGAACCATTTTATTTCTTTAAAGAATTGAAAGTGACTGATTTTGAAATACTGTATATCACCGAGAATTAGGAAAGTATAAAATGAGACCTATGTCCTCAGTAAGAAAAATGATGTAAATATATGACAATCCCGGTAGTCAGACAGCAAACACACATCAGCAAAGGAAGACTAAGTAGATTCTATGAGGAATTGATAAATCAAATAGAGAGGAGATCACTAAAGAACTTGCATTTCCTATGGCCTAAAGCAAGGAAAATGGATAGGGAACATGGTGGTGATTCCAAGAAAATGTTTCCAAACAGGAAATGAAATGAACTGAAGCAGAAGCAATCACCTATATTATAAATTAATCATATTTTTTCAGATGAAAAAGAATGCATAGCCAAATTATTACTACAGTCTAAAAAAAGGGAAAAATAAGTAAACTATGTGTAGCCTCGAAAATGTTGATTTATAAAGATAGATAAATCCAAGTCATTCATATGCAAAAATAAATAAAAGATTAGTGTCAGATCCCTTTTCCATAGAAGACAATGAAGTAATGAGGTATGATTTTTAAGATAATGTTGAAAATCAGAAATTTTATGCCACTTAAAACAATTTTTCATTCATGCAGATAAACTTAGGAATGTACGGTCTCAAAAACAATGGCATTAATAAATCTTTTAAATTAAAAATAAAAATGCATTGAATCTAACTCCATAATATCAGGATGTAGATTTTATTTTATAAATTTAAAATAAAAAAATGTCATATTAAGGGATTTACAGAACTCTGCATTCTATTTTGAACCTCAAACCAAAAATAATTTTATTCCTCTTCCTACACCAGGAAATTTCTCTTGAGCATACACCCTTCATTAAGAGTGCAGATGGAATATTTTTCTTGATTTGATATGCTTAAAACATGAAACCATGCATTTTTCTTTAAGCACTTGCTAATGATATCTAAAATATACAGTTGAGTTACTAGGCTCAGTGAATTATTAAAATCAAAGTTTTGTTTTCTTCTGTTTGGCTCTCTCAACGTTATTAGTTTGCTTAGAGCAACATAAAAGGCATTTTAATAGCCAACAAAGAATATCATTTTATAATTAAACGCATAATGGATTACTTGACCCATTATATTCCATTGATTTTAATTGAAAAAATATTAATATATAACTTAGGATGTAATATTGTCAGTTGGTCTCCTTTTCATATCCTCAGATCAATGATGTTATCTCAGTAAGTACATATATATATATGCGAAATATATATATATACGAAAATAGTATATTCAAAAGTGTGCCATAAATGTTGTTATTTAAATTCCAAGAAAAATTTAGTATTTTTAATGTACATATTTTTCTAGTGTTTTCCTACATAGAAATAAAGATGGAAAGGTTAATATTATATATATTTATAGATATTATAATATACACATAATCATAACTAAGATGAGAAAACTGCAGCTAAAATATTAACAGTTTTCTCAAGATGTTAGTTGTAATACAATAAATGCACTAATCAATATAGTGTGTGGTATCATGTTCATCTACCGTTTGCCATGTTTGGGCATATCTAGAGTTTTGGAACATGCTATTAGAGCTCATCACAGATACTTGCTTGCGTTGTTGTATACATTTTTCTCCTCAGTTAAACTCTTGTCTCCTAAAAAAGCAAATCTGGCTGCCCCTGGCATTGAAAGGATTTGGGACATGAGTATAACTGCAGGCACACATATCATATATCTGAATATTTAACACTATAAGTTAAGCTAACAAACTGCAAAATAACATGCTCTATCTCCTCACTTTAGCAAATTTACCCTCCTGATGAAACAATGAAAAAAAAAAACAAAAAAACTCAAGCTATCATTTTCAAAGATTGAGTTAGCATTATATCAAAGATAAGTAAATGAAGCTATCATTGCACATGCCTGGATGCTGTGTATTAGATAGCTGCAGAAGTACATATGCATACTCTTTCTCTCTCATATATTTGTGCATGTATATGTTTAATTAATGATTATATTTTTATTACATAAAACATAATTTCATACTTTTGTTTTAGCAAAGTCAATAATCATGTTGATAATAATAAAAATTTTCACATAATGGTCTATAAAAATCATGTAATTATTCCAAAATATGTGAAAATTTAAAATATTTTAATGAAATGTGTAATTCAAATTGAACATAAAAATTAAAGTATTTTCACATATACTTATTATTCTAAAATGTTCAGAATAGTTTAATAAAATAAAAAGAAACATATACATTATCATTATTTGATATAAAAATTAAAAATATATACAGATAAATTTAATTTTATAAATTTTTCAAAAATTAATTTTAGAAATGTAGAGCTATTCGCAAGTTCATCATCAGTGTCCATCTCCTCACCCATGTAAAGAATGAATATCATATTTTACGCATATTACATCTAGACCTACATTTATTTAAGTTTAAGAGTATATGAATTATTAAATATATGAAAATTTGCTCAGGCAGGATGTGCAACAGTTGTAAAAAATGTGCTTATTTTTGAGTACCTTAAGTATCACAAATTTAGGAACAAAGATGTAAGAAAATGAACACTCGGCATTCAAGGAAAATAGTTATTTCATTATGTATTAAAGCATTCATGTGAACTGAAAGAAAGGACTTATAAATTAATTAACTTGTATTTTTCTTTTCTTTTCTTTTTATATATTTATTTACTTACTTACTTACTTAATTTTTTGTTAATCCTAGTCCAAAGATATTTTTCTATTAGTCTTTAGAGAGAATGGAAGGAGAGGGAGAATTAGAGAGAAACATCAATATGAAAGACACATCGATTGGTTGCCTCCTGCATGCACTCTGACCAAGGCACATGCTCTGGACCGGAATTGAACCTGGGCCCTTCAGTCAGTAGGTCATCGCTCTATCCACTGAGCGAAACTGGCTAGGGCGATCTTTTTCTTTTAAGTACTTCTACTATTCAAATTTTCTTTGCATTCCAAAGCAGTATGTCAGTCTTTGACATTGGCAATAGTGTAGGTCACAAATCTTCAAAACATTCAATACATTCACCTTTTGTATCCAGAACAAGTGCTGAGACAGGTAATGAAGCTTTTCCTGGGATCTGAACTGTCAATCATGAGAGCAAATGTTTAAGATTATGGATTGTGCTGAGCAGAAGTGTCCATGCGATCTTTAATAACACTTTTATTTATTTTTATTCAAATTGTCTTACTTTGGAGCTCTTTTGCATTGATGGAACCCCAGTACCGGTGGTAACCATGTCAATTGACCTTGCCACACAGTTATTAACAGAGCATCATATTCAACATTAAGTGCTCAATAACTATAAGATTTGTTGAATTAAGTTGAAATATAATAATTAAGAAATTGCTAAAGATGTACATGGGAGAGGGTCTTAAACATGTATTATATACTTTTTGAAATCCATCACATGAATGAGTAAACTGGCATACAGAATATAATTAAGTATTTCAGATTAAGAAAGCAGCAAAACAAAAGGGATGCATGTTTGGACTGCCTGCAATATTCCATAAATATTCCCTCCCAGTTTTACAGTATTGGCTATATACCTGAAAGTTTCTAGCTTAAAAAAGAATAAAGTAAATTATTAAAAATAATACCAATATGAGTAATAAAATAAATATTGATAGTCCTTTTCAAAAGCAAATCCAATCTTACTTCTAAAAGGGAATCTGTTTGCACTATATATTCAAAACGTGCCTCATGAATCCAAAAAAAGTGTCTTTTTTTGTGCCAGAAATATCTTAAATTTTATAAGCGTGGAGTATTGCTTAACATAATTGTGCCCCTAAGAGACATTAAGAATTGGAGCTTAATAGTTATTGATTAAGGAAAAAAGTATTTTTTTTTTGAGAAAGTATCAGGATATGCCATTCTACTATGGTCATAACTCAAAATATCTCTATTTTTAGAATAAAATAAGAAACACTCTGTAAAGTATTGTGTATCTCAAGATGATTTCACTAAAACCAGTACAGGGTTTCAATAAGGCAGTCAAATCCTTCAGAGACACTTCTAAATATAATTCTTGACCTATATGGTATTTTATATTCTCTCAAAAGAATGCTGTGTAGAAATAAAATATGAAAGGATTTCTTTCTTAGGCACCAAAGACATGTACGTAGTGGATCTGAGTCTGTTTCAGCCTGCAACGAAAGGTATTAATGGAAATGCTACAACTTAGTATGTTCCACATTGCTGAAATTGACAAAAATAGACTAAGGGCAAAAAACAAAACCAACAGGCTAGCAAAGTTTACATTTTAATAACTCATGGTGAACCTTAAAAATTAAACAGTTATTAAGTCTGTATTTTGATAGTATATTATTTTAAATATATATTTATGTCATATATCTGAACATATTTCTGTTTTATATCCCCACTTAAATGATTCTAAAACCTACTTTCTTTAAGAATAATTTTTATTTTAAACATTTTTATCGCCATATGAAAAATTACCATTTTCTCCTTCTGTGTCTACTCACCTCAAATTCCAGTTAAATGATTTGTAAAACTCTATTCTGTCACTTTTTCTCAATATCTAGAGCATCATTTTTCCCCAGAAAATTCTAAAACTGATAGCAATTTAACATTTAAAACCAGAGAAGTTATTTTAGCTAATTTATATTTGACTTATGGGCTATTCTGCTATGTTTATTTTCTATAAAGGATTAGTCAAATACTACTGGCAAACAGGAATGATGTCAATATGATATGTAAATTGCATTGGTTCATGCATGATATTATTTTGTTTAACTTTTAGACTATTGCAGAATTTGTCTAGATTGGTTAGATTTTGGTTAGATTGTCCTCTAGTGACTGAAAATTTCTGTTGAAGAAACACAGTTTCACAATGCAGCCTATTTAAATTAGGACTATAACTTTCTATGGTTTCTAAAGTACAACTTTTTGAAATATATTTAAACTTTTAATTTTTACTTTCTCTTATGCTAGTAGTTTTCTCTGAATCTGCATTTTTAAATAAATTTAAAATGGTTTTCCTTTAGGTAAAATAAAACTTGATGAGATGACTAAGAATTTGGTATAATTGCCCGGCTGGTGTGACTCAGTGGTTGAGCATTGACCTATGAACCAGGATATCATGGTTTGATTCCCAGTCAGGGCACATGCCTAGGTTGTGGGCTCTGGGAACCAGAATATCATGGTTTGATTCCCAGTCAGGGCTCATGGTTTGTCTAGAAGAAATTAAAGAGACTTATGAATTAAGATCTGTTGAGTTTTGGTATATAATTAGTTAACCTTAGTTATAAAAATGTAAGCTGTAGGGAAGCATGGAAACCATCTGATTTAGCAGATAAACATTTTTTTCCTAAGAGGCAACTGGATATCTAATATGTATTAGACATAATTCCTATTTCTGGAGAAATAACAAGTAATAATAGAAGAAGAAGTAAAAAGAGGAGGAAGAAGAATGCATTACTTGTCCTCAAATATCTTTTATTTTTTTTTTTGTAGACATAATTTTTTTTATAAATCTTTGTTGTTCAGTTTATTACAGATGTTCCTCTTCCTCCCCCCATAGCTCCCCTCCACCTGATCCCCCCCACCGCATGCATGTACCGACCACCACTTTCCTCATCCATAGGTGTAAGATTTTTGTCCAATCTCTTTCTACACCCCTCACTCCTCCTTCCCCCAAGAATTGTTAGTCCATTCCATTTCTATGCCCCTAATTTTATTATATACACCAGTTTATTCTGTTCATCGGATTTTTTTATTCACTTGATTTTTAGATTCACTTGTTGATAGGTATGTATTTGTTATCACTTTGATGTTTATAATTTTATCTTTATCTTTTTATTCTTCTTCCTCTTCTTAAAGAAAACCCTTCAGCATTTCATATAATCCTGGGTGGTGGTGATGAACTCCTTTAGCTTTTTCTTATCTGTGAAGCTCTTTATCTGACCTTCAATTCTGAATGATAGCTTTGCTGGGTAGAGCACTTCTGGTTGTAGATTCTTGCTATTGATCACGTTGAATATTTCCTGCCACTCCCTTCTGGCCTGCATAATTTTTATTGAGAAATCAGCTGACAATCATATGGGTGTTTTTTGTAGGTAATTAACTGTTTTTCTCTTGCTGCTTTTAATATTCTCTCTTTGTCTTTTGCCCTTGGCATTTTAATTTTGATGTGTCTTGATGTGGTCCTATTTGGATTCTTTTTGTTTGGTGTTCTGTGTGCTTCCTGGACTTGTAAGTCAATTTCCTTCACCAGGTAGGGAAAGTTTTCAGTCATTATTTCTTCAAATAGGTTTTCAGTATCTTGCTATCTCTCTTCTTCTGGCACTCCCATAATTCTGATGTTGGTACACTTGAAGTTGTCCCAAAGGCTCCTTACACTATCTTCACATTTTTGGACTCTTTTTTTCTTTTTGTTTTTTTCTATTAGGATGTGTTTTGCTTTCTCATATTTCAGATCTTTGATTTCTTGGGGTTCTCTAGTCTGCTGTTTGATATCTGTATATTATTCTTTATTTCAGACAGCGCATGCTTAATTTCTGACTGGTCCTTTTCCATTTTTTTTGGCATTCTCATTAAAATTTTTGAAGGTCTCATTAAGTTTCTCAGAGTTCTCAATAAGTTTGTTAGCAGTTTGTAGAAGATTCTTGAGTATCCTTATAAATGTGGTTTTGAACTCTATGTCCAGTCATGTGATATGTTTCTTGGTCTCCACATTTTGGCTGCTTCCTGGTGTTGAGGTGTTGATAGAGTGGCTTTGTGTGCTAGTTGTCCTTAGGGCCCAGTAGTTCTGCCTCCCCAAACACCTGAGGTGGACACTCTTGGTGCACTCCTTTGTAGGTTGGGTTCACAGTCTTGTTGTAGTTAAGCCTTGATTGCTATTGGTACACTGGGAGGAAATGACCTCCAGGTCAATTAACTGTGAGGATCAGCTGTGACTATAATGGAAGAACTGCTGTGCCGGAGACAACCCTATGGGGCAAGACTTGCTTCAGTGAGGCTTTGGTGCTCACCGAGTCTGCCTCTTGAGTGTGTCACTTATGTATGTGAGGAGTTGAAATCTGGTGTCATTTCACACTGACCTCTAGGTACACTGGTTCCTGGATCTCCAAGGAAGTGCAAGTCAACTAGTGTCTGAGGGCATCCAGCAGGAGCTACAGGGAGCTCTGCAGATTTCTCCTCTTTGCTTGGAGTTTGGAATATTTAGAGTTGATTTCTCTTCTTTGATTGGAGTTTGGAAGTTTTGGAATTTTCTGACCAGTTGCAATTTGCTAGGTTAAGCTGCCAGAGGGCAGGCTATTCATATGTAAAAGCCGCCACACAGCTGGGTCAGTTTGTAAATTGGGTGGGGCGGGGTCTCAGGGGGTCACTAGGCTAGGGCAAGGCAAACAGCAATGGCTGCCAGTCAGCCCTCTGTGCCATTTTCTGTTCAGTGTCAAGTGTCCTGTGCCCCAGCGCAGTAAACAATGCTTCCAGTGTGCAACTCTGCGAGAGAGCCACCCTCCCTTTCTGACCCGATGGCAGACAGTCCAGTTTCTCCCTGTGTGAGTCTGAGTCCCCAGAATCTTGCCAGAAACAAGTTCAGAGAGTCTGGAACTTGTAACTCCCTCCCAATTGAAAAACAACAGTGCACGCCAGCCGGACTCATGCACATCTCTATATCTCTGCCTTTCTGAGCCTCTGCATCACCTACCAGGTCTCAGTGCACTTTTTTCTTTCCTTCTAGTTGTAGAACTTCCACTCAGCCAGCTTGCCCGTGGTTCTGGGGGTTAGTTGTTTTGTCATTTAGTTGTGGTTTTCATGTGGTTGCAAGAGATAGCACATACAGATATATATCTTATGCCACCATCTTGGTTCCCCCTCCTTGAATATCTTATATTCTACTGAAAAGAGGCTGCTTAAAAGCAGATAATATTAGGAAGCATGCTATTATCAGAAAGTGATAATTTAGGTAATGTGAGTCACCAGGAAGTGACTGGGGATTTTTGCAGTATAAGGAAAAAAAGGAGAATAGTGGCATAAGGTAACATAAAATAAGTAACTATAATAGCATTTTAAATTCTAAACCCAAATTAATAATAAAATCTGCCGAAACCGGTTTGGCTCAGTGGATAGAGCATCGGCCTGTGGACTGAAAGGTCCCAGGTCCAATTCCGGTCAAGGTCATATACCTTGGTTGCAGGCACATCCCCAGTAGGGGTCATGCAGGAGGCTGCTGAACAATGTCTCACTCTCATCTCATTGATGTTTCTAACTCACTATTCCTCTCCTTTCCTCTCTGTAAAAAATCAGTAAAATACAGTGGTACCTCGAGATATGAGTGCCCTAACATACGAGATTTTTGAGATACAAGCCATCGAGCGAGTGATTTTTGTTTTGAAATACGAGCACATGACCCACCAGTTTACCGTGACTCGAATGTCTCATAGTTTACCATGCCTCAGTCAGTGTGCTTGTTTACCTCCTTGTCAAAGCATCTTTTGTGCATTTACATACTTTATTACATTTATTTTTATAACCATGGGTCCGAAGAAAGCGAGTGGAAAGGTCAGTGCTCAGAAGAGGATGATGTCTATTGAATTAAAGCGTGAAATCATAGAAAAATATAAGCAAGGTGTGCAAGTGGCTGACTTGGTGAGGCAATACGGGCATAGTACTTCAACGATATGCACTGTGCTTAAACAGAAGGAGTCGATAAAGGGTACAACGCCAGCTAAGGATGTTACAATAATTTCTAAGCTCCGTAGCTCTCTCCATGAAAAGATGGAGAATCTACTGATGGTGTAACGGAGAAGCAGCTTAAAGGAGATACATTAACACAGGGCATCATATGCGAGAAGGCACGAGCGATTTACAGGGATTTGCTGGAGCAGAACCCGCGCACTTTCATGGACGAAGCATCAAAAGACTCATTTAAAGCCAGTAGAGGCTGGTTTGATAACTTCAGGAAGAGGTCCGCCATTCACTCCATCGTTAGGCATGGTGAGGCAGCAATTTCGGATGTGAAGGCAGCTGAGGATTACTGCAAAACTTTTTCCGAACTGATAGAAGCCAAGGGATATATCCCCCAGCAAGTCTTCAACTGTGACAAGACAGGGCTTTTTCGGAAGAAGATGCCGAATAGGACTTATATAACGGCAGAGGAGAAGGCGATGCCAGGCCACAAACCCATGAAGGATAGGCTAACTCTCGCACTGTGCGCCAATGCGAGTGGCGACTGCAATATCAAGCCTCTGCTCATATACCATTTGGAAAACCCCAGAGACTTTAAGTCACATAAGATTTTAAAAGATAAACTGCAATTTATGTGGAGGGCAAACCCAACGGCCTGGGTCACCAGGCAGTTCTTTGTGCAGTGGGTAAACCTGGTTTTCAGCCCTTCTGTTAAGAAATATCTACAGGAAAACAACCTAACCATGCAAGCCCTCCTCGTCCTCGACAATGCTCCTGCTCACCCACCGAACCTCGAAGATGAACTCCTTGAAGAGGTCAAGTTTATAAAGGTTGTCTACCTACCTCCCAACACCACTCCTATCCTGCAGCCCATGGATCAGGAGGTGATTTCTAATTTTAAAAAGCTGTACGTACATCAAGCACCTGTTCCGATGCTGCTTTGAAATGATGGAGAACACAAACCTCACCCTTCCAGAGTTCTGGAAGAACCACTTTAACATCGTGATATGCCTCAGAATTATTGATCAGGCCTGGCTGGGTGTTACAATGAGGACTTTGACCTCTGCATGGAAGAAGCTGTGGCCTGAGGCCGTAGCCCAAAGGACCTTCAAAGGATTCGAACCTGAGGTGCCAGTGGAGGAGGAGATAGTGTCTCTGGGAAAATCCATGGGCCTGGAGGTGGATGAGAGAGACGTGAATGAGCTCATCGAGGAGCACTCTCTGGAACTCACCACAGAGGAGTTACAAGAGTTGCAGTCTCAGCAACATGCGGAGGTTCTCCAAGAAACTGGTTTCAAGGAGGAGCCAGAGGTGGAGATGTCTAAAAGTGAGATAAAGGAGATCTTAGGAATGTGGGAGAGGGTGTCACACTTCATGGAAAAGAAACACCCCAAAAAAGTTGCTACTGGTCGTGCATCAGAGCTGTTTAATGAAACGTGCCTCACCCATTTCAGAAACATTCTTTAAGGGAGGAAGAGGCAAACCTCGTTGGACATGTTTTTTTTTTTTGGAATTGGCCAAAAATGCAAACACCAGTAGCAATTAAGTTCAGTGAAGATTAGTTAAGTTACATTCAGTTTAGGGATAAAGTGTAGCATTAAGTGTGTAACGAGTAGGTAAATACACTTTATAAAACCAGTTTATTCCTTTACATTCTCTTTTATTATGTTTTTATACAATATTTGTCATTTATAAATACATTTTTCTTATTAAAAAACACGTGACAAGAACAACTGGGGTGGCATTTTGGGGGCTGGAACAGATTAACGGCATTTCAATTGATTTCAATAGCGAAATATGCTTTGAGATACGAGCAACTTGATATACAAACAAGGTTACAGAACGAATTAAACTCGTATCTAGAGGTACCACTGTATATTAAAAAAATAGTAATAAGAAAATCTATCAAACAACTCCAGAAATAACTCTTTCTCATTTACTTTGTTATGAAGAGCTTCACTTGTTATTTAATCGCTCCTGCTTTATTCTCTATTCTTACTTTTAAAAACATATCATTTTTAGCATAGTTAAATGTGTAATTCTTTGTCCCAGAAAGGAATCTATCTTACAGAAATACCATTATTCACAGGATTTTTGGTAAGAATGAAAAACTGAAAAATACTCCATGTCCATCAATAATGATTGGTTAAAAAATATATATGGTATGTTTGTCTTAGGGAGCACTTCAGACTTAAAAAGTAAGATCTCATTTATATAAAATCAAAATACATTTTAATTAAATTGTTTTTTGAGATATTAACTTTCCCTGAGAGGATTCATCTGTAAAATACATGGCACCTTATTTCTTCTTTTTTTTAAAATTCTAATTATGTCTTCTTTGAGTCCATGCAGAAAAAGAATTGAAAAGGAAACAAACAAAAAAACACTACTTAAAATAGAAATAGGAGAAATATACAAAAGGGGATTTACACATATTATTTTATAATACTCTATACATTTATTTATTTTTAATACATATGTCTTTATTGATTTTAAAGAGAGAGGAAAGGAGAGGGAGATAGAAACATTGATGAGAGAGAAACATCTATTGGCTGCCTCCTGCTCACCCCCTACTGGGGATCCAGCCTACAACCTGGGCATGTACTCTGACATAGGAATTAAACTTGCAACTTCTTAGTGCATGGAACAATGCTCAACCAACTAAGCCACCTGCTGTGCCATATACTTTTTAAATACTGAGCATCTACTTGCCTTTTATTTGAGTCTTAAAATATTTTTAAAATGTGTAAAGAAATATGGTAAATGTAGTTCCCAATTTCTTAGCGTCTTTGATGGTTTCCCTTGCAGCAGTGTTATTATCCTTTTTTAGTGCTCATTAGCTGCTCTAGTTCCAATTACTTTGGAACTGCCTTTGTAGGTACACAAAATGAAATAAAGTAATGGTTAGTAAAATGATGCACAAAGTCTAGGAGAAGTGATGAAATGAGCAATATCACTAAGCTGCTGAAATGTGCTGAGATTCACTAAGTTCTATACAAAAAGAAGCAAAAAAACCAACAACAACAACAAAAAAACAACAACAAGACTTCATTACACAGTTGACTAAGCTCTGCAACTGATGGGCAATCCTCATTGCCTTGTGACATTCAGGCTTTCATTAGTGATTTCAGGCCAGCAGAAAAGACAATAAAATTGAAAGCGCAATGCCAAGGTGAAGTTTGAAGAGTTATGAATCTGAATTCAGTAGGAATCATATATGATTAGTAGATGACAGTCACATTTAGCACCGTCTTTACATAAGAAGTTAGGGGTCTCTAGTTCTGAACCCAAAAAACTTATATATTTTTAAGTGAAACAAAGAAACACGGAAGTTGTCAAATAAAATCACCTTATATTTTCAGGGATTACTTTACATAAAATATAATAACAATAAATAATGACTATGCCCATAATTCTTCATTATTTTCTTCTAAATTTGATTTTAGGAAAATCATATCAATGCTTTGATTTTGGGAAAATCATATTAATGGGGATGTGATGTACAAACAAAAATGATACATTTACCAGCACATAAAATATAAGACATGTAGTGACATCTCTGCTTGAAATGCAATTCAAAATCCAAATCTGTATATTACCATGAGGTAATAAACCTCTCAGCAAGAGAGGCAAATCACAGGTCATATTTCTATTTTGTTATTAGCAAAACCAAACAGATTGCTCTGTGGAGGCTTCTGAACTTGATGTTTTTAAAGTCATAGGTAACCTAGTTATCCATAATAAATCACAATCAAAGGATTCATAGAGCTTAATCTACTAGATTGAATTGAAAAGCAGTTTGCAAATCTCCCTTGGTCTAATAAGAGTGGTATAATATTTCAAATGCATCACTAGAGTTTGGAAAACCTAGTGTTAGTTTACTAGGTTTATTAAGTGTGGTTAATATTTCTGTTTGCATCAATTTATTATGACCACATTTAGGGCTTTCTTTCTGAAAAATAAGATTTAGTATTGTGTGATGCATAATATAAAGTTCATTGACATCATTCTGTTTTGTATAAACCTAGACTGACTTCATTATTTTTTTTAAAAAATTCTAACTAAACCATAATTTTTTCTTAAATATCTTAGTTTTCCCATCCTAGACTATCCTATTTAATAAAGAGGAAATATGCTAATTGACCATCACTCCATCACAAAGATGGCTGCACCCACAGCTGAGGCCACCTTCCCTTAAGGAGCTTTAAGGAGCAATCAGTAGGGACCTGAGGCTACACCCTCCCCGCAACCCTGTGGAGCTTGACAGGGGACCTCAGGCCACAGCCCCAACCCAAGCATGGCTTGATGGGGACCTCAGGCCTTGCCCCTGCCCCATCACTGGTCCAGGAGACCTGAAATTGCACCCCCTACTCAGCAGGGCTTGATAGGGGACCTCAGGCCATGCCCCCACCCAGCAGGGCTTGATGGGGGACCTCAAGGTGCAGTTCCCCTCTGGGTGCTGGGCTAGGGGACCTCAGGCTGCTTCCCCCCACCCCAGCACCAAGCCTGGGTACCTCAGACCCCACCCACCACCCGGTGGGGCTTGATAGGGGACCTCAGGCCATGTCCCCCACCCAGTGGGTCTTGACAGGGGACCTCAAGGTCCACCCCCAGTGCTGGATCCGGGAACTCAGGCCGCACCCCCACCCAGTGGGGCTTGATGGGGGACCTGAGGCTGTGCCTCCCTCCCAGTGTTAGGCCGGGGGACCAGAGGCTGCACCCTCCCCCACCTGGCAGGGTTTGACGGAGGACCTCAGGCCATGACCTCTACCCAGTGGGGCTTGACAGGGGATCTCAGGCCATGTCCCCCCATCCTGGCAGCAGACCAGGAGACCTGAAGCTATGCTCCCTTCTCAGCAGGGCTTCACAAGGGTGGTACTGGCCGGGTCTGGATCTAGCCCAATGGGGAGTGGGGGCAGCTGAGTCTGGGTCTCACACATTTTTGAGATGCATGTGGGTGGACGGGGACTTGACTCTGGCTCTCATGGTGAGCCCCAGACTCTGACAGGAAGAAGGTTTTCATTTTACTAATTTTCTTTCATCTCTGACACTTCTATTATAGAGAAAGGGCAAATAGCAATATTAAATTATTTCTTCTAATTAATCCCCTTTTAATGTGCACTAATTTCATGCACCGGGCCACTAGTAATAATTATAAAAGCATATTATGTGAATTAAGAAGAAATAGTAATTTTAATAACTAAACAAAATTAAAACTATACTAGTAAAATTATATTAATAATATTCTCAAATAACTAAGTGATCAAAAGTTAGAAGGTCAGAATCATAGAAACATTGAACAAACTGTCCAACCTATGAGGGAAGGCAGGGGGGTAAAGGGTAAGAGATCAATTACAGAACTTGTATGCATGCCTATGAGCATAACCAAAGGACACAGATGGGGCAGAGGTAGTGGTGGTGGTGAGGACATGTGCTGGGGTTTGGGGACTGTCAGGGAGAGGTCAATGGGAGAAAAAGGAGACTTATGCAATACGTTAAACAATAAAGAATTTGAATTAAAAATGTTGTAAAGTAAAATTTATGCACTTCTTAACCAGATAACTTTAAATTTAGAATATTTTTTCAATATAAATCTGTTTTTGAAACAATGTGTTTTTGAAATATGAGCAGTCTTACAGTTTAATTTGGTATACAAAATAGCTTAACTCTAAGCAAGGGTCGTTTGGGGAAAAAAAAGTATATGGAAAATAAAAAGGCCTAGAAGTTGAAACACATAATTTTAAATTAAAGATTGAAGCCCATGAGATTAAACCATTTAATAAAAGAAACCGCACTGTGTAAAATCACACTGTACACAATCATACTGCTGGAAAGAAAGAAGCCAGCTCTAGGACCTAGGGTCTCCTGTTAACAAGTCTATTTGTTTCCTCCATTCTTTCAGTCTATCATTTTCAATTAAATATTAACTATTAAAAGTTTGCATAGTTGTATAAATAGAAGCAAATTATCAAATATCTCAGAAACTAAGTTGTTTATCATTGTTAATAATCTCATAAATGTTAAGTAGAGAAATAATTTATAAATTACAAGTTTAGCAGATATTCTGAACTATATCATAAATCATATCTTGTCACAGAAAGGTATTTTTTAAGATATCTATTTTTATTGATTCCTGAGAGGAAGAGAGAGAGAGAAGAGAGATAGGAAACATCAAAGATGAGAGGGAATCATTGGCTGTCTCCTGCACACCCCACTGGGGATTAAGCCCACAACTTGGGCTTGTGCCCTGACTGGGAATCAAACCTTGACCACCTGGTTTATAGGTCGATGCTCAACCACAAAGCCATGCTGGCCAGACATAGAAAAGCATTGTAAGGTAAAAATATAGTAAAACTTTAAACTCGAGCTTAAAGGTAAATTTCATATAATGCAAGTCTCACATTTTTAATTTTTATCAGCCATAATTCAGTATTCATTTTTATTCACATACCTGGTGGTCTTTGGGTTATTGGTCCTAAAATACTACTGTACGCTTAATCAATTTAAATCTACTCATTCTGTTAAAATGAATGCTTACATGTGGAACTCCAAAGAAAATTTGACCCCAAACTATAGATAAATAGACACAAAAACAGAAAGGCTGTTTTTCACTTTTCTTATCAAAGATAATTCATACCTTACACGAGTTAGGGCTAAGCACCTCAAACTCACTCAATAAGGAACTATTACACTCAGCAAACAGCATTTCTCTATCCCATTTTACAGGTCATCTCATTTCAAGCCCAGATCCTACCGAACATCTACTTAGTCACAAGGGCCTACTGCAGGTACATTCCTCTCAGGCGCTGATATAAGGTGATTTTACTCTCCAAATTCAAGCAAATGAGCAGTTCAGTTCAGTGAAAACGCTGACTCGGGGCAATAAATGTTTTAGCATGAAGCTCTTCACTAGCAAAGAAAAGTGTGCTTCTGTATGTTGTATACTAAAAAGGTCAGTGATTCTCAAGTAAATAGCTCCCTCCACTGGCCCAACCATCATTTTATACTCCGAAGTCTAAAGTCACTTGAGTTCTACTCCCAAGTTTGCGTACAGACCCCAGAAAGCTAGAGCTACTTGAGAATTCAGAAATACTCTGTGAAAAGCTGAGTCAGCCAGCAGATAAGAGGAGGCAACCCCTGTTAGAGCATTAAGAATTCAATGGAACTTTAATGAGAGTCAGAAATACTTACTGATACCTATAAATGCCAGAATTTTCAGGGAGAGCGACACTGGAGGTTGAAAAAAAACACACATTCTCAAAAGCAGTTTATAGTTCTGTGAGGGCATGATGGTAACAAAGGGAGGAACGATGATCATTAAACTACGTGGGTCTGGCTGGGGTTTTGTTTTGCTGATTAGATATTAAAGTTTAAAGATTGAACTGGGTAAGAGTAGATATTAATTGTTCTGCTTTACTTCTCTGACCTCTTCTCATACAATTTTATTCTTTCCCCACCCCCCCCCAATTTTTTTTTTTCAATTTGAGTAGACGCTCATTATCAGCCTATATAGTTTGCTTATATTCCTTTGTCAGAGATGCTACACAGTGCAAACTCTGCTTTACTAAGAAGTAGATTCAAAAAGATGAAACGGTTTACTCAGAATGTCTGTACCTGAGCCCTGGCAGATCACTTAAGCTGGTATTCTTTCTAGGAGAACAGTGGTTCCAGAGTGTAGTTCATCGGCCACCACAGCCATCACTTGGCACTTGTTAAAAATGCAAATGTTAGGCCCCCCCTGTAAATTGGAAACAAGGATGAAGGACAGCCATCTGTGTTTTAACAAGCCCTCCAGTTGATTATGAAGTTTGAAAGCTTTGCTCTGATAAGTGTAATCAAAACATTAGAGTTAATTGTTTAACAGCATTAATAAAAACAAGGTATCTCAAAGTATTTTTTGTGAAATACATTTTAGTGAGTAAAATCAACTTTTTTTTCCAACTTGCAGCATCATCTATTTTTTCTACAATGTGGATACAATTAATGGCCACAAGACCATGCTCAATACTAGTTAAGCCCCACGTTAGGTTGTAAAATTGGCTCAGCATTTGTAAATGTTAATTCACATTCCAGTAAAACTGAGACACTAAAATTTGACATACCAATAAATTTCCTCAGTAGTGATGTCACTACAAAATTTTATATGTAACACGTGGACTTTACAGAATATTGCCTTTAGAAACTGGGTTACAACACATAAACAAAGTTACTCTTTGCTTATCTGTCCTAACCTATTTAGAGTTACACAAACAGAGCCCCTTCCCACAGCTTTTACCATGGAGAGCTCGCAGGTCATTCCTCCCTGTAAGACAAAGTGAAAAGCAAACAAACAAACAAAAACCCCAAAGTGTCCACCCAGAAAAAATGTTAACAGAACTAACAACTGTAGAGCATCAACATATATAACTCTAGAAATAGGTCATGGGCAACTTTGAAGTCTTTTACCTAGGTAGCATAACAGAAAGTTAAAGTGTTGACCAAGAGAATACACAGGATTCTCATTAAACTTTGTTATTTCAATGGGTCTCAAAATGCTCTGATAGATTTTTGGGCATGTTGTTTTCATTAAAAATTATTGATTAAAAAAAATAGGTTAAAAGATGCCACACACACACACACACACACACACACACACACACACACACAGGAAAGAATCAAGTGGTCCACAAAGCATTCCTCTTTGTTTCTGAAGGTCTTCTAACGTGTTATAATCATTAACCAGGTCTTTTACCATAAACGGAAGTGGTGGTCAATTGAGACACACAGTTCTGAGACATTCTTCCACCACTGATTCAGACTGGGTGGCAGGTGTAGGGAATAATAATCATGTAGCTTTCTGAGCTTTCTGAGCAGACATGGTGGTGACTCTGCCAGCTCCAGCTGCCCTCTTTTCCACTGCTTTGATGACACCTATAGCAACTATCTTATGTCACAAACAACAAAAAGACCCAGAGGAGGGTAGTCAGAGAAGCTATCTCTTGAATTACATTCAACTTGATTGCTTTCAGCTGATCAAAGGTGCACAAATTGTCCTCCCCCATAGTGATTGTATCCCTCCCAATATCCCATTCCATTTTGGCCCCAAATACTAGTAACTATTCATTGTTCAGCTTCACTCAAGGGACAATTCCTGTGCGATTTTTTTTCCCTACCAGAACTTAACTAAGTTCCTAATCAAACTGGCTTTTCCACCCAGGCATGAACCCTTGACTGGAGTTGAACTTGGGACCCATCAGTCCTCAGGCTGATGCTCTATCCACTGAGCAAAACCAGCCATAGACATATTTCTAAGAAAGCAATTTTAAAACTCCTCTTACTCATTTATAACTGGCTTTCATTATTAGAGTTTATATGTTCATTAATCTTTGCATATCTGCATAAACAAAGTATTATCTAGTATAGAGTTAGCATTTATTACATATTTGCTACAAGAATGATTGGATTGATGAACCTTATCTGGTCCTCATGGTCTTAAAATTTTTATAACCACCTGCCTCATGGAAAATTCTAGTCAATACCATTTAGATAATTCTCTGCTCAACTTAGGTAAAATTTAACTTACATCTGGATCACTCCAACACCCTACCAAAGGCTCTAAGTTCATTGTTTTGGAATATAATCAAAACAATAGACTTTTTAAAAGTTCCTCAAGGGATTCTAATATGAAGTCAAAGCTGAGAATCACTGACCTACAATGATCTCCAGGTCTGTATCAAGAGGTGTATTACAGTAATAGGAGTCCAGATATGTTACCACCTCTACAGTAAATGTGCTGTGTAAATATGTCTGGTTTAGGTCTACAGATATGGCTTACTGAGTTTATCTACCAACTTCATGCACTAAAGAAGAAAAAGGTATTTAAAACATGAAATCTTTCAGTGTTTAGAAAATAATGATGAAGTGCAGACATTTCTAAAATTGAAAATTTGCATGAATTGCTTCAAATGTCTTATTTAAATCTTTCTCCAAGACTCAATGATTCTCTCTAGTTATTCATGTTTCTATCTCGTTCTCCTTCTCCTTTCCTCACCAAAATCACTAAAAATATATTTAAAAACATAAAAATCAATAAAATGTAAATTCTGCCTATTTTTTAAATGAAAACTGTAATGTTTAGCCAAACTGGGCAGCGACCCTTCCTGACATGTGAGAAGAAAGCCAGAAGCTATATCTCCAAAGCTTACACTTTACAGGTCTCACACCGCTCAGTTTTCCCAGAGTCCCCATGAAGTCTTCCTGACGCATTTATTAAAGGTCTGGCTCTGGTCACTCTATGCTTACATAGGCCTCAGGTTTCATTGATGAGGGTATAAATACTAAGAAGGAAGAAGGGGTAAAGTAAATTTAAAGTTAAATTCAATGTGCAATGATAAAGAAATATCTCCCTGTTAAGTAAACCTGAGACTTTACCTTTGTTAAAACCAGTTCTACAAAGTTTTCAGAGATAACCTTATGGAAATTGTATCCAGTTCAAGTATTTTAGAAAATAACTAAGAACAATATGGCTGGGAGGGGAGAAAAAAGAATGAAATTTTAAAAATAAATATGTGGAGAAAGGAAATTTTAATTTAGAAAAAAAATTGCCTGGGTCTAGAGATGGTTTATGAATTTCAACTGTCAACATGTCTTATAAATTATAATTTTGAAGAAACAAAATAAATAAGTTTATACATATGCATGTACACACAAAGTAAACTATTTCCTCATAGTGTCATATTTTCTCTTCACTCTTGCTTAAGTTTCAGATAATTGACACCTATCACTGGCTTTATTTTATCTTTGTAAATGCTCCAATATGGATGACTACAACTTTTGAAATATTTTCTTGATACAATTAAAAACATGTCAAATATAGGAATCTAGCTATTATATTTTGTTTTGAACTGCCTCCAACTTCACTGCCTACATTTCCTTGACTGTCTTTCTTTGGTCACTTCCTCTGGTAGTCATTTACTATACCCCCCACCTCTAGTCCAGTTGATATGTTCTCTTCAGGTGGTTACACATCTATGTATATGAAATTAAGTTGAAGAAAAACTACCTACCAATTATGCCAAGAGAAAAAAATTTCTGAGAAAAATTTTAATGACATAACTTTCAAAATTTTTATCTTTTTGTTGCTTCTCTTCACAATGACAGAGTCAAAGGCTCAAACATAATAATGTTATTAAACTTTAGCATTTAACTTGTACTGTGTCATCTATAGTGTATCATCATTTTTTTTTTGTGGTATTTTAGACTGGGGATCTACTACCAGAATGAAAGTCATTTCTTTGTCTACTCTATCTAAAACTAGAGAATATTCAATCCATTCAAGAAAATTGCCAACTAATACTGCAGCATTCTCAGAGAAGACAATGATAGATTGTCATAGTTTTCTAGCCAATAAAAGCAGGGGAAGAATTTTCAAATTTCCAGAGATTCACTCACACACATACTGACACACATTATCTAGATATGTACTCACATATTTGCTCTCTCCATATATAAACTTATTTAGCTTGAATACTATTAACATTTGGGCCAAATAATTCTTTGTTTTAAGGGACTGTTCAGTGGCCTGGAAAGTGTGGAGTATCCTCCATCCACTAGATGCCAGTAGTACCCCGAGTCTTGTAGTATAATCAAGAATGTTTCCAGCTATTGACAAATGTCCCTTGTAGAGTAAAATTACCCCCTGTTGAGTACCATTGATTTAGTCATTTCTAAATGGATATGGCTACTCATTTCTAAGAAATAGATTTACATATGAGCTTTAAATGAAATTTAAATGACTATTAAGATCATGTTAATATTATTTGTGCTACATTGTAAATCATTATAGGCATCATTAGTAAATAGTTATGGAGCACCATAACTATTAACATGACCTAATACAAGATACAGGATCAAACTTACATAGTCACTTAATAAGATATGGTGTGATTTCACATAGTTAGAAAATTAATTTTGAATAAAAAAACTATTAGCTATACTAATTTCAAGAGACCAGACCACTCTTCACATGCATATCCTATATAATAAAAGCCTAATATGCTAAGTGTCCAGTCATCCAGTCATCCATTCAACCAATCAAAGTGTAATATGCTCATGATATGCTAAGGACACTCAACCACTCACTATGAAGTGCACTGACCACCAGGGGGCAGACAGACAAACCAGTCACTATGACATGCACTGACCACCAGGGGCAGTGGTTCTTAACCTTCCTAATGTTTGGGGGTCACCACAAGATGAGGAACTGCATTCAAGGGACGTGGCATTAGGAAGGTTGAGAACCATTGACCAGGGGGAAGTCGCTCTGACCAGTAGGTTAGCTTGCTGCTGGGGTCCAGCTGATCAGAAATGAGCAAGATGGGCTGGGCACGCTCTGGAGCCCTTCCACAGCCCCTCCCAGTTGACCAACCTTCTGTGTCCCTCCCTGTCCCTGATTGTGCACCATTGGATCCATTGGCCTGGCCTGCACCCTCTTGTAACCTGAGACCCCTAAGGGAATGTCAGAGATCTGGTTTCAACCCAATCCCACTCAACGCAGGAGCTTCCCCCTGGTGGTTAGTGCCCTCCCTTAGGAAGAGCACTGCTCAGCCAGAAGCCAGGCTCACAGCTGGTGAGTATAGCAGTGGTGGTGGGAGCCTCTCCTGCCTCCGCAGCAGTGCTAAGGATGTCTGACTGATGGCTCCCAGACTATACGAGGGTGCAGGCAAGGCTGAGGGACCACCTTCCCCTACAATGCACAAATTTTGTGCACTAGGCCTCTAGTTCTAAAATAAAGTCCATCCCTACACTTCTTCAATTACACCTTTGTTTTATGAAACCCCTAGTCATCTCCTTTTTTTTTTTTTTTACATGTTCCTCATTGATGAACAGACTTCCAGTTGTAATATCCTTAGTTGTTTGGTACATTCTGTCTTTCACATTGTTGTTGTTGTTATTTGTTTGAATGGTTTTTTTCTCAATTATTTGTATTCAGGTGGGGTGAGTAGAGAAGTCCAGCAATCTTTGAGGATCATGACACTATCTTGTAAGCTATGCTTGATCAATCTCTCACAATTTAACAAGATACCTAGTTATTTGTCTGCACACTCAAAAATGACTTTCATTATCTAAATCTTTTCCTGTACAGCACTTCTAGTAATGTGTTAACTGTTGCATTTTCTTGTCTTTTCTTGCTTCTTATTTCCTGTGATATTCTTCCATTATTAGAATAATTCAAAGTGAGTAAAATTATGCCTGAATTTCAATGAGTGTCACCATTTGTGTATCATATTAAGTAATTTCATAGCAGCTTTCTTATATCTGTCTTCACTTATTTTGAGCTTCTACCAAAATCCTATGTGTACTAATACAGTATTAAACATGTCTTTCTCCTCTAGATCATGAATGTCCTAGGATCTGAGATTGTATTGTATCCATTTTTACCACAAACACTTTGGAAAACAACTGGAACACAGTCTGTGCTCAGTATATGTTTAGTTAAGTACCTGAACTGAAGAAAAAGAACAGAGCAGGAGGAGATTTACTCATTTATTTATGTAACAAATAATCACAAAGGACTTGTTTCCATAGCAAACACTGTCTCAGGTCACAGGGGTTGAAGGTGAGCATGATATACAAAGTTTTTACCCACAATTCGTGATTTCACTTAATGATATGTACTTTGATGTAATATGAACTATGAAGTGATAAAGTAGATGTTTAGAAAGTTAATATACCTGGTTTATATAAAAGACCACTCACAGGACAGGTAATCGAGCTGAGGCAGGACAAACAAAGGGCCAGCACATACACATGGAGAGGCAGGTGACAGTGTATTACAAGCAGAGGTAAGAAGAAGGAGAAAGTCTCAGAGATGAGAAAGAATTGGGTATTTTCATCTGACAGAGATGATGCCAGGGCAAACAATTAGAGGAATAATATGAACTGAAAATAGAGATTTCAATTTTAAAACATCGCTGTTATTGCTCTATAGAAAAGGGATGGGGATCAAATGAAAAAGCAGAAAAATCTATAGTAATTAAAGGTTAATATGCTAATTAGACCGGACATCCTTCCTGATGAAGCCAGGCTGGAGGGAAGCTGGTGCTGGCAGTCAGGGGAAGGAAGGCCTACTCTTGCACAAATTTTCATCTATCAGGCCTCTAGTATAATATGAACATGAAATAGATGCAAGCAATGGTAGACTTTACCTAATTTGAAACTTTCCTGAATCAGTAATGCTTAAAAGGATACAATGACATTCCCAAAACAGAATAAATTGACTGGACAGAGATAGAAACAAGGAAAGTCACAAGAAAATGCCTTATCTTAAATGTCACCAGAGGAAGCTTCTTTCCCAGGGACTAAGGATGAGGCCTTTAGATCAATGCTTCTCCCACTTTAATACACATGGGCATCAACTAATGAACTTGTCAAAATGCAGATTCTAATTCAGGAAGGTTGACAAAGAGCCCCAAATTCTTCATTTTAAACAAGCTAAATGTGGGGATCTGCAGTCATATTTTGAGTAGCAAGGTTTTAGGCGTCCTATGTAAAGATAAACCATGTGGAGAAAAGGAGCAAAGCAATTAAGGTATTTTGAAAATAAAATGCAACCATTACTGATTTTAAGAATTCTCAGCTGAAGTTTCAAGTCGGTAGGCACAAAGACATAAATACGCTTTATTATTCTGATTTACTCAGGCCACTGTTAGAGACTGGTCAATTTTGTTTATCTACAATTGTTATGATCCCTTAAGTCTGAAAGTTTTAAAAGAGAAAGTCTCAAAACCATGTTGAATATCTACTGGAGGCTCAGTTCTTTCAGGCAGCCTTGTTTGGTGAAATCACTTCATAAAATATTACTGTTGGAATTTCTTATGACCTCTTGGGTGCATCAAAGACTCATTGATTCTTTATGGAACATGCTCTGGAGGGGTCTTGAATTCCTAAGATTATTTTTTTTTAATTAAAAAAAATATATTTTTTATTCCTTGCTTCCATGTCTTTAGATCCACACTACTCATCGATTTATTTTGTTACTTAGATTCCAAATATAAGTGAGATCACGTGATACTTGTCTTTCTCTGACTGACTTATTTCACTTGGCATGATACTCTCCAGGTCCCTCCTTGCTGTCTCAAAGGGTAAGATATTCTTCTTTTTTACTGCTACATAGTATTCCCTGGTATAAATGAAACACAGCTTTTTAACTAATTTTATTGCTGTTAGGACTTTGGCAGAGTTAGAAAAATATGCTCAAGTAAAGCTAAACACATCTACTACATTGTCTTTATATATATATATATATATATATATATATATATATATATATATATATATATTTCAGAGAAGAAGGGAGAGGGAGAGAGAGATAGAAACATCAATGATGAGACTCATTGACTGGCTTCCTCTTGCACTCTCCACACTAGGGGAACTCTCAACCCAGGCATGTGCCCTAACCAGGAATCTAACCATGACCTCCTGGTTCATAGGTCGACACTCAAGCACTGAGCCATGCTAGCCAGGCTATATTTTTTTATAAAAACAGCTTTACATATTTTTGGAATGACTAAAATGACAAAATGAACCTCAGAAAAAAATATTGATATTCTGACTTTACAAATTAATTTGCTAATTTGAAACTACATCAGGCATCTCAATATCGAACTGTGGACAGTCAGGTCAAGGAATTAGTCACATTTAATTTTAACATTTACTTTCTATTAATAGAAGATAATGGTTAATTGAATGATTTTCAATTTTTTCTATGGTGTTTGAGTTTTATATACAAAGATCATTCTAAAATGGATATAATTTGTATGATTAACATATGTTCATGCTAAGGACATTATTTGGAAGTTTTAGGCATTACACACTTGAGGGTTTCTCTGGGTAAAATGTTCAAAATAATACATTTGAAATGCACAGATTAATAGATTTTTTATGTCTCTCTAGCACATTTCAGAAATGACTCATTTAAAAATAACAAACCTCTATTTTCAGTATCATCTAAGCACACTATTAGAGATTTAAATCCAGGACAGATTGCAATAAATACCATAATGATTTAGAGATTTACAAGTCTAACAAAAGCAAACATTTATTTTGTCTTTAGAAAGTTAATATGCAATTTTAATATCTTGCATTTCACACATTTCATCTTTATCTAATTTTATAAAAACTCTTAAAATATTACTTTTTGTTTGACAAAATTAGAGCTCATTGCCTTTGGAAGTTTCAATCATTCTATACTATTTATTGTTGTTGTTTTATTTTTTTTCTGAAATACTTTCAAACCCTTCCCATTTTCATGTCTTTATAGAATATGTAGTGTTTTACCTTCACTCATATGAATAATGTGCACAAAGCTTAGTACACTAAATTTCAACTTAGAAATTTCTTTCAATTTAATATGTAGGTCAACCAAAATATCCTCCAGTGCATCTGGAAACTTTTCAGAGACGATGTAACATAGAAACCCACACCTGAAACCTATTTGATCATATTAACCAATGTCATTCCAATAAATGTACTTAAAAATAAATAAAAACAAAAACAAAAATATATATAATGCAGCTGACATATCTATGTTTTAAAATAAAAGGAAGATATCAATTTTTAAAGAGGTTAAAATGCATAATTTTATATGTTACTTATTACTGTTTTTCTATCATTTTCATCAACTGAATGTTTTTTTATTGTCTCCAGTAGTCATTCTTTTCACAATTTTTCTCATTATATTTTATAATTTCTGAAAGCCCAAACAATAAACTATGAAGTTTGTTGACAACCTGAGAAATTTAACTTACATCTGTTTTCCATGACATTTCTTTTGTTCCAATAATACAACCAGAATAATTTTTATCAAAATAAATACAACCCATGATTTAGCTTTCTATACTACTCTGAACTTTAAACATAATGATATACTTGTCCATTTTAGCTGAACTAAAGATACTGTAATTACTGAAGCATAAGCTGATAAAGGAAACTAGAGGATGAGTCAAAGGAAGAAGAATAGATGCTGAGAGACAAAATAGTTTTAAGTGAGGAGAAAAATGTTAAAAAAAAATTGTAAGATTGGAATGCAGTAATTTACCATTATAGGTATGTCCAGAATCTCTAACAAAATAAGCACTTGGTATATAGCAGGGATCTGGCCCTGCCAAAGTGTTAGGTGTAAGTTATTTAAATGTTTGGCCAAATATAGCAGGCTAAAACGTAAAATTAGCAGCGTAAATTTTTAAGTTGATAATTTTGCATAGCCCATGAATATAAACATCCAAATGGCCTTTGGCAGAAAAAATGGTGTTCCATCTTTGGTACAGAATAATACCTTTAAGACAATTAGAAAATTAGTATAAAGGGACATATTTTACTTATGTTAAAAAATATTGTCCCTGCATATCAATATTATAGATACTGTCTTTCACCATTACATTGACAGCTACTAACATTTATATCTAAGACTGAAGTTACTTTAATATATTATCATATATCAAGAGAGGCAGTCGATAGACAGACAGATTAACGTGGACCTTACTATGTGCCAGCCACTTCACTAATTGACAAAAAGTACAATCATTTAGTCCCCATAAAATATCTACAAAGTAACATCATCTCCATTTTATAGACAATGAAAGTGAGACTCAGAAAAATCAAGCCACTTTCCCTAAGTAACATAATCAATGGAATCACAAGAGATTTAAACTCATACTTGTCACTGTTGAATAGAAATATAAGTTCAAGGAAAGAACCAAAGAAAACATACTAGAAAATTGTTAAAAATTCCAATTCAAGACACTTAACAATGTAAGAAATAGAAATCATGAGCAATAATAGAAACTTGACTGTCAAAAGTTCTAATAACAGTAATTTAGAAGGAAAAAAATCCATTAAATAAAGCAAGGCCTCCTTCGTTAATTTATGTCTATTACCCGCATCAGATTGCGACAATCTCCTGGGTCTCAAAGTGTAGCTGTGTCAGAATCACCATGAGGGCTGATAAAAGAGTTGCTAGACTTCTCCCTAAGGGTTCAGATGTGGAGCTTCTGGGGAATGAGCCTGAGAATTTCAGTTTCAAATAAGAGTTCCAGTGATGCTCATCTGCTGGAACAGAGACCATACTTGGAGGAACCACTGTGTAAGCTATATATTCTGCAATGTCCAGGTAACATAGAGTACTCGAAAGCTCCATGATATCACTTAAAGGAGTAGTTACTTTACAAAATAATTCATTTAAATAGCAAATTTAAAAATCTATACTAATAAAGGATAATATGTTAATTAGACTGGACACCTTCCAAACATCCTTCTGGACATCCTTCCAGACAAAGCCTTGGTGGCAGGGCAGAGGCAGAGGTGGTTAAGGGTGACCAGGCCAGCAGGCGTGACCAGTTAGGGTGACCAGTTCAGCAGGGGAGAGCAGTTAGGGGCATCTAGACTGGCAGAGGAGGAAAGTTAGCATCAATCAGGCCAGCAGGGGAGGGCAGTTAGGGGTGACCAGGCAGGCAGGGCAGTAGTTAGGAGCCAGTGGTTCAGATTGAAAGAGGCAGTCAGACATCCTCTGAGGGGTCCCAGAATGGAGAGGGTGCAGGCCAGGCTGAAGGACTGCTCTCCCTCCCCCCGTGCATGAATTTCATGCAGTGGGCCTCATGAAATGGTCTGAAACTTACATTTTATATCCATTCAATATTACTCAGAAAGCATTTCTATAACATATTTTAAGTTGAAATATCAAGGAGAAAAAAAAGAATATATATGCTAGATCATACTGTAGAATTTTTTTACATTTAATTTACTTTCCTTAAGTTCAGTGGACTCAGGAAATAAAGAAGAATGGTGTTCATTGATTATAAGAATTTGAGAGAAATACTTTCTATCTATCTATCTATCTATCTATCTATCTATCTATCTATCTATCTAGGCCATGACCGTAATGCTGTAATGCTATAATGACCAAGCAACCGGTCACCAGGAGGTGCATTGATGGGTCTTGCCATTGTAGCGGGTCTGGGCTCTCTTGTCGCCTGGTGGTTCTGGGGTCTGGGGTCCCACCTTGTGCGGTGAGTCTGGGGTCTAGCGCAATTTTGCATGCTGGGCCTCTAGTGAAAAAAATAAAAAGCACTCATCAATGGAAACTTCACTCATTGGAGCCAAGTGGGAGTATACCTTTCTATACAAAGTGAGATTATACTGTTTGAAATATCTTCATATACTCATAAATTATAGAACTCCTGGTTTATTGCCTGCCTACTTAAAGCCAACCTTAAAGAAAGAGAGCCTCATCAAATTTAAAAGAAGAGAAAACATGCAATATAGGGTCTCAAACCACAATGGAGGTAAAGTAAAAATTAATAATATAGAGACACCTAGGAAATCCCAAAACATATGCAGATTCAACATACTTCTAAATAAGACATGGGTCAAAAAAGAACCATCTCCTTTTTATCCTATTTATCCCTGCTCTGTGGCTTAGCCCATTCATCTGCTACTTGTCAATGAAGGAGAGAGTTAATAGTCTCCACTATACAAGTCTGATCCTCTTCTGGCATGTGTCTCTCAACACTTTAGAGATATTAAAATAAAATATAATTAATAAAGGATAAATAAATGACCTCTGATTTGGGCTAATTTCAATTTGTTGACTTTCACAAATGGTCTTTGGGATAACAAAGACAACTAAATGACTGAGGCTTCCCTTCAATCCTTATTGGAATGCAGAACAGAGATAAGTCCTTGGGTGCCCACTTCATGTCAAGGTGATAAAAACTTCTATGTACTATGACTAGAGTTTTCTGTTTGTTTCAAACCAGAGATTGATTCCACCAAAGAAATGGTCTCAGGGAAAATGAGACTATTAGTTGGAGTGACTTTAAGTCTACATAGTTTGTTTGTTTTTATATGCAAATTGCACCTTGAAGGGTTAACAGTTAAACCATTCTCAGCTCACAACTTGATGGGGATTAGTTCTTGAAGAGTGGAAAAAGTAGTATAAAAGATCTATGGCATAGTGTAAGAAAGAGTAATTATTTTAAAACTCGAACTCTGTATCTCAGATACTGATTGTGCAACTCGAGAAAACTGAGACCAGGGCACTGGATGGCTAGAATATCACAGACCAAAATCTCTGATTCCTAGAATCTTATTTTTCCACTAATTATAGTAAAAGTGTAGAAAACCCCCAAAGACAATTTCAAAATGGAATTCTTAAAATCATCTTCCACACTAATATCTGCATTGGGTAAACATTATAAAACAACTTTTCATTTTCACTATAATTAGCACTATCTCTCTCATTTACCAAATTATAAAGAAAATGTTTTGGTAATTTTCCATTTACTTTTTTTTTAAGAAGAAAATATACTTTTATATTAAATGTGCAATTCACCCTACTTTTTCTTTAAAATAATTAGAAATGCATAGGTAAATGATTTCATAGTGTTAGCATTTTTCATTTTAAAGATAGTAATTTGGATTCAAACATTAATCTTTAAATTCTATTTGAAAGTCTGCAGGCTCCTTTACAAAACAAAACAAACACAAAACAAAAGCAAAATGTCTTTTTTGTCTCTTCTGTCAACATTTTCTTTGAGACAATAATAAAAAAAAACTTTTAAATTAAGAAGCTACCTTTTCTCCTTTAAATATGATTTGTATTAAGTGACATGGCTTTGAATCAACTGCAAAACCTGCTAATCTGCTGAGTCATAACCATCTTTACAACTTGACATTACTTCTCATCTCATTTAGACTAGCTAAGTCTTTGATAATCAAACTGCCCCTGAATCACCCACCATTCCTGGCTACAGAGCTATCTAATACTGCTTTCTCTGAATAGAAGTATCTTGCTATACTTCTCTTTCTAGACTCTCTTAAAGATTTCCCTATTCCATTAAATATTTCTAACATCACCTTACTTTATCCCATGTTTCTTTTAAATGACAGTCAAGAAAGGGTAGTAAGAATGTAAAATATATGTAAGGCAGATTCAAGTGGCTCTCCTTATTGCCATCCAGAACAGGACCACAGAAAAAAAGCCAAGGTGTGCCACCATCTGACACCATTAAAAAGAGAAGCTGACATTGCTGGAATGTTAATGCTAAGTTACCTTTTCCTCCTACATTGTGGGTATGGGTCTTTCATTCTGTGCCCAAGAATTTGAAAGCCCTACCCAACTCCTCTCATCTGAATGACCGCTTCATTATTTCAGTGATTATATTACTCAAGGTGTAGTATATGGAAAAGAAAGCCAAATATCAATTTTGGGTAGAACCCCAGAGCTATGATATGAGACACACCACAAGGTTAAAGCTTAGAAATCTTTTTTTTTATATATATATATTATTGATTTTTTTACAGAGAGGAAGAAACATCGATGAGAGAGAGAGACATCGATCAGCCGCCTCCTGCACGCCCCCCAGTGGAGATGTGCCTGCAAGCAAGGTTCATGCCCCCAACCGGAATTGAACCTGGGACCTTTCAGTCTGCAAGCCTACACTCTATCCACTGAGCCAAACTGGTCTCAGCTAAAGCTGAGAAATCTTGAAGAATTAAGTTATTTCCCTCAAGCCTATTCCACTTAAATGATATGAATGGAACATTAATTATGCAATTGAAATTCATAGGTAAAGGGGTAGTCATTAAAGGTTTTGAACTAAGAAGTAATAAAATGAGTTATTCTGATTTGACAGCTACCAGAGAGTATTGTGATGGTCAAATTATTGATCACGAAGGCCTGAACTTGGTTTTAGAACTGAATAAGAAAAAAACAAACAAACACATATCTAAGTATATCATCAGAGATTAAAACATTAAGAGTTAAAAACTTTTTGTTATGACGGGGATAAGGGATAGAGAAAGAGGGCTAAGCAAAACAACAACAACAAAGAAAACACACCTAAAAGAGTGGGTATTTTATTTGTATATTTGCATGTTGGGTGCTCAGTGCAGGGCTGTGGATCTGGTTAGGCTTTATAAATGCTGAACATGAGTATCAAAGATAGCCAGGATCCAATTACAAGTCCATATCATTGCCTGGACTTCTGACAGACTAGTTATAAATCAGAGGTCCCTTCAACATCACCTTAGGTTTGATTAATGTACTAGAACAGCTCACAGAACTCAAAAAAAATTTGTTTACTCACAAATTACCAATTTAATACAAAGAATGCTAAAGGCTATAAATCAATATAGCAAGATAAAGAGATACACAGGTCGAGGACCCAAATAAAGGAGCTTCTCTTCCTCATGGAGCTTGGAGCCCATCACTGTGGCAAGTGGAGGCCTTCTGGCCCCCTATTGGGAGCTCTGCACACTCTCTCCTTTGTGTCTTTGGGGAGATGTCATTACATAGGCGTGACTGATTAACTCATCGGTGATTGATTGAACCTCTAGCCTCTGTCCTCTTCTCTGGAAATCACAGGGTGGAACTGAAACTCCCAACTCTCTATTTACGGTTGGTCCCCCTAGCAACCAGCCCATACCCTTAGGCACTTTCCAAAAGTTACTTTCATTAACATAAACTCAGTTTGGTGGTAAAGGCTTGTGATAAATAAGACATTCATTTCACCTTAAGGCTCTGAAGCATTTTCAGAAACTAAGGACAAGAAACTAAATCTATATCTACAAAAAAAAAAAAGAGGCTAGGAAACCAGCCAACCATCTGACCATCTGGTAGGTATGACATGCACTGACCACCAAGGAGCAGACGCTCAACTCAGGAGCTGCCGAGCTGCAATGACATGGCAGCAGTGACGCTTCTGGAACCAGAGAGAAGGGAGCCCAATTTCTGGGACCATCACCTGAGAATCACCCTCTCGCCATCTGGGACCCTTTAGGTATGTTGGTGAGCTGGTTTTGGACTGGTCCCTGCAGGCCAGGCAGAGGGATCCACCTGGTGGAGAGACCCCGCTTACTCGGAAGACAATCTTCTGGCCACTGTGCTTCCCCAGGCCAGGGAGGGACAATGGGAGGTTGGCTCCAGGGTGTGTCTGCCCATCTCACCCAGTCCTGCCCCGATGGCTACCTTCTAATAATTTCCTTTCCATGTGCACAAATCCATGCACCAGGGCACTGGTATTACATAAAAGATGCTCCCATTGCTCTTATTGCTCAGGAAATTCTAATGTGTTGAGAACTGTGAGCCAGGAACTATGGATGAAGACCAAATATACATAAGAAATGTATTTTCATCATGTGAGTGACCAGATACATATATTCCGTTTAAATAATGATACCACAGAACCAAAGTAAAGAATTACAGAAAGATTAATTTTGACTCAATACAAGGAACTTGGCTAAAATGTAACAACATAGAACAACAACAATAAAACATTCATAAGTATCCACAAATAAAATAAGCTGCCTCAATTTTCCTCATGAGTTTAGGAGTTTTACAGTCTTTGGAGCTTTCAAGCAAAAATTACTGTACAGTTGACCCTTGAAAAACACAGGAGTTAGTGATGCTAACCCTTATAAAGTCAAAAAACTGTGTGTAAGTTTGATACCCCAAAACTTAGTTGTCCCTGGGCTTCTGTAGAAAATTTGTTCCAGAATCCTCTTTCCCACCCCCCACCATGGATGTTAAAATCTGTGGATGCTCAGTTTCCCCATATAAAATGACACATAGATCAGTACACAAAGTCAGCCCTCCGCATCTATGGATTCATGAATGCAGATAGAAAACAGGGAGGTACTGATTGGAAAAAAATCCATGTGTAACTGCAGCAGTGTAGTTCAAACCCATGTTGTTCAAGAGTCAATTATATAATCATCTACCTTCTTTCCATGTACAATTTCACCTATTCACATTGTTTAAATTATTAATATTGATAAATATAGATTTCATGACTCATCTGTATCCAAAATTCTTATCACATACAGTGTAATTGCACTGCTCTCCTTTTTATCTCTGTATCAGTTGTTCCCAAATGAATGTGATTTTGTCCCTGCATCGGTGTATACTTGGAACAGCCTTGAGATATTTTAGTGGATATACCTGAAAGGGCTTTTACTTGGTGTCTAGTGGTAGAGGCAGGAGATACTGCCTAACATTCTACAATGCAAAAGCCAGTTCCCCACAACAAAAATCGTCCAGCCCCAAATGCCAATAGTACCAAGGTTAAGAAATATATTCCAACATGTGATGAACAAAGCATGGCCAATTACAAACTCAATATCTCCACTCCACTATCCTGCTTTCCCCTTAAAATCCAAAGTTTCCTTTCAATAAAACTTAGTGGTTGCTTTATATTATGATTAATGGCATCACGAGCTACCCAACCATATGACCTAGAACTCTTGGAGTCATTCTTAACTCCACACTTTCCATTGTCTATTGATCTACATCTAAAATGCCTTTCTAAATTTTCCCCTTGGTTTCCATCACCACTGCTACTGACCTAGTTCAATCTCACATTTCCTCCCAATAAGATATTCCTTTCTAATTCATCTTTCACAGTGTTGCTAGATTTATCTTTCTGAAACACAAAAGCAATAGTCCTATTATCCTATTGGAAACCACAAGCGAGCCTCCTGTGAATAAAAGTTTAGTGAGTAAAAATCCAATGAATAGAAGTTCAAACTTTGAATTGCTATAGAAGATGCTCAACAATATGGGCCACATTCTCTCAAGCGTTTAATCCCATACTATAAACTCCTCCCCTTGAATACTCGATTATAAAACAGTACTTTTAATCTTTTCTTAAAGACAGAGAGTCCATAGTTCTAATGTTTTCACTTATGGATCAAGGAAGCAAGTGTTCACATTACATATGTCCCATCATAGAGCTATCCTATCTAATAAAAGATAATATGCAAATTGACTGTACCTCTGCTACACCCACAAACCATGCCCATAAGCCATGCCCCTCAGCCAATCAGGAAGAATATGCAAATTAACTCCAACCAAAATGGCTGAGGCCACAGAGAGAGCAGGAGGGAGGCTTGGGTTGTCCTGGTGATGGAGAAAGCCAAGCTTTCCACACACCCTGGCCATCCAGGACTCCAATTAAGGCTACAAAGTTTCAATTATAGAAGATAAATAAATTCCAACACAAATGGCTGCTATCCTGGAGAGAGCAGAAGGATTAGTTCCACTCCAGGCTACAAAGTTTCAATTGTAAAAGATAAATAAATCCCAGATACTAGAGCCTCCACTTGGGTCCCTGGAGGGCATGACTGGCCTGCAAATCACCACAGGGGCCTCATGCAGGCAGCCCCATGCCCCAAGGGAATCCATCCCCACCTTGATCTGAGACATCCTTCAGGGCAAACCAGTTGGCTCCCACCAGTGCATCAGGTCTCTATCCTATCTAATAAAAGAGTAATATGCAGATTGACCATCATTTCAACACACAAGATGGCTATCCCCATGTGGTCAAAGATCCTGCATGAATGTGGACACAAGATGGCTGACACAAGATGGCCTGCAAAAGAGGGCAGTTTAGAGTGTTCAAGCCTGCAGGGGAGGGCAGTTAGGGGTGACCAGGCTGGAAGAGGAGGGAAGTTGGGGGTGACTGGGCCTTCAGAGAAGGGCAGTTGGAGCGGACCCAAGCCTGCAGGGAAGCCAGTTAGGGATGACCAGGCCTGCAGGGCAGGGTCATTATGGGCAAAGAGGCTGGCAGGGGGAGCAGTTAGGCATCAATCAGGCTGGCAGGGAAGTAGTTATGGGATGATCAGGCTGGCAGACAGAATAGGTTAGGGACAATTAGGAAGGCAGGCAGTGAGCAGTTGGGAGCCAGCAGTCCTGGATTGTGATCCCTTGAGGGGTCCCACATTGGAGAGGGTGCAAGCTGGGCTGAAGAACACCCCCACCCCACCCCCAGTGAACAAATTTTGTTCACCAGGCCCTTAGTTTTCATATAAACATCTATAATCTTGTTTAGGTTGAGCTTTCAATTTTGTCTAGACATTTCTAGAGAGAATATATATTTATCAAGAATAGAAAATGTAAAAAGGTCTCTTCTCTACCATAGTGATTATAGCTCTTTAATCTGTTTGGTAGCAAAATGAAAGACAGTAGTTATTTATAGTTGGCTTTATGATATTTTTTATTTTTTAAATATATATTTTCTTAATTTTAAAGAGGAAGGGAAAGGGGGAGAGAGAAAGGGGGAGAGAGAGAGAGAGAGAGAGAGAGAGAGAGAGAGAGAGAGAAACACCAATGATGAAAGAAAATCATTGATTGGCTGCCTCCTGCAGGCCCCACACAGGGGATCAATCTGGGCATGTGCCCTGACTGGAAGTTGAACCATGACCTCCTGATTCATAGGTCAATGCTCAACAACTGAGCCAGCCACCTGGGTGACTCAGTGTTATTTAAAAATATTTAGATTTCATAAATAAATACACCCAAAGAGCAGGAATCCCAAATGCTGTCTGTCGCATGTATTCTCCCACCGGAGAAATGAGAGGATCATTTGTCATGTTACATTTTTTGTTTGAAGTATTAAAACTCCTCCAGGGAAAGTTATAAACCTAATAGTCCTCTGAGGGTAGCCCTGAAAGGAAAGCAAATATTTGACTATCTAATACATGTCACCAGGGTGGAATAATTGGACATACAGATGGTTAAATGTCAAGAATGAAACTAAGGGAGACCTCATGAAACACATCTGAGTGTGCACTGCCCTGGAATATAATGATGGTACACAAATCTCAAAATCCCTTTTAATAAGGTGGAAACAGAGGCATGTTGTTGGGTGCACAGAACAGTGCACCCAAATCCTTTATATTTGCCTTTGGAAAGTGGACTCACTGAGACTGTCACGTATAGGCACTCAAGCACTGTCCTCTGCCACGCTGAAATGAATTCTCGCTAAGGAGACCACGCTGCTGGCAGCCAAGAACAAAGTTAGGTGTTCCAGGGAAGCCAGTCTGGGGCCACAGCCAAATCTCCATAAAGTGGAGAGTTCTCTAAATAATAAGGAATTGACTGTGATGGGAAGAGCCTTCTTGCAGGTGCAGATGAATGCATTTTGGAATGCAAATAAACCTCTCCAGCTGCCTGCCCTGTCCCACCACCACAACTTTATTTTCAGTGTCCTGGTCTTAATGGAGTTCTTCACTCAGGGATCTCTTTACCCCAAAATGGCTCCAGATGTGGGATGCAGCAGACAAGGAAGAACACAAGGAAGTGTATTGTATATAGAAATAAAAACACAATAAAATAAAAATGGGGTCTGGTATCAAAGTCTTCCTGCTATTTCCCAGGCCTTATCCTTGCCTTTAGCAATATAACTTAATGTATTCTATTCAGACTGAATACCTGGAAATGAGCCTTCCTACACACATTGCTGATATTCTGAGCCGTTATTAATAGACTACTCTATCAAAATAAAGCCACGGACATCAATTAAGATATCTGTGTCATCACCGTAGCTTTTAAAAGAAAGCATATTTCCTGGAGTTTTACTGGCTGAAATTCTTTTATTTCTATCAGTCTCCTGCATTTTACATTTATCTTTGTAACAAATTAGGTCTGACATAATTTAATTCGCTATCAGATCCTAAGAAACCATTTCACAACAACAATTTTGGAACATTTCATTCCCTACAGGAAATTTCCACACAGAGAAATTTCCTCCTCAACAATGCTTTTTATAATAAAATCCAAATCAGTAATCGATCTGCTTAAGTATAGTTTTAGGCAAAATTAAACAGAGCAATTTCTAAAGCTCTGCGGTTTGTTTATCAGCAATAAATTAAAGTTAAAAATATAGCCGAGGAATATGCAAAGCATCATTTTCTGATACCTAGCCCAATAATTATAGGAAGCTAGATTTTTCATAGTCTTCTCAGTGCAACATTATGTGGATCATCAAATCAGACACACAGCATTTTTTCCTTATTGATGAAGTTTTTCATGTCTCACAAAAAATTCAATACATTATTTCTCTGGCTTTTTTTTGTAATTTGCCCAATCTTGTAGTCCTTCCAAGGGTAGGGTGACTCTCCACTTTTCTTTTATGGAATAGTGAAGAAATAAGTGAAAAGTAGACCTGTGGAGTTGGAAAAGATGTATTCTTCACAAATATAATGGTGGACATGAATAGGATCTAGGGAAGTGACTTATGAAATCATAAGCATATAGGAGAATAATTTAGTACATGGATTGTACCAAACTTTAATAAATGGGTACAAATTTGACAAAGCCAGCCTGCAGTAAATCTAATTTCCTGTATGAAAGATATCCATTTGACATTGGCCAGAAGATTCTGTATAAAAAGTGACAATCAATGAGACCCAAGCAACATTACCTAATTGAAAAAGCCATAAATATACCAGAATAGAAGGTACACTCTAAAATGAAAATAAGCAGGAAAACATGAAAATTTTGGTAAGTAGAACTGCATAGTGGGAAACTATGCTTAAATTACAATAGATTACCTATTAAAGAAACAGCAATATTAGGCTACCTTTTTAAGCTGAAAGGTAGAAGAAATCTTTATATTGACAAACAATAATTACCCAGGAGCTAGTTGAAACGATCAGCAATGGTCACTTAGTCAGATGATACCCTGTTTTATTTTGTTTCTCACAATCTATTCATAATATTATCGATCATCAGGATTGTTATCAGGATTCAATACACAGCAAGTGGGTGGTGATGCTATTGTTACTCTTCCGTACATACAAACTTCAAGGGCAAAACTTACTCTTCGGCATTATTTATAGACCCACTTAATATTTTGCACAAAGCTCTGCGTGTGAATACTACAAGCCCAAGGGACCATGATGATAGGTGTCTTTGAAATTTACATACAAAATCATTAATATATGAAATCATACTGTAAAGTGCTTTTTTGAGGATTCAGCTGCCAAGTCTTTCATTTTTGATTGGGGCTGGTCAAGAGTGGAAGAGGGAAGGTCAAGAAATGACAGCTAACAGTTTTTAGATACAATGAAAGCCGGGAAAAATGATTTTCCAAGATAGGAATAGGAAGGCAAGAAGGCCTGAGAAGCCTCTCTTGTTGCCAACTGAATGTCAAGCAACCCTTTGCTCCAGAGCCTTTACAGAAGGAATCATCAGGAAAACACAGGCTACATAGGTAATGCCTCTACAATATTTGCAAGGGAAGATTTCTATCATAAATCCTAACATAAGTGGCATATATTCAAAGGACCATGACTAGCTTATCTCAGTCTCCCACTAAGATCATGCGAGACGATGTGAGCTCATACAGTAGCAGGAGGGATTTAGAAAAGGGTTTAAGAATTTCACAATAATGCAGGTAATAGCACATTGGGATGGATTGGCAAAGGAAGTTATGATCTACCTTAACTGAAAATGTTTTAAAAAATTAGAGATCTCATCACATGCTGAAAATCACTTCTCAAACTCTTGCCTAGCCCTCTAAGATTTTAAGACTTGTGTGTCAAGGGTCAAATAAAAATACAACTATGTAAAACTTATATTATATTTAATAAGAAAAAATCTATTCATAAACTAAGAATGACATTTTTCTATCAGTAAAATATCTAGCTTTCATTGATCTTATTATTTATTCATCAATACATACTATTAATTGGTACAACTGAAATTTTTCTGTTGTTGACTGTATAGCAAGGAATTTAATACCTTTAATATTAATTTTAAAGGAACCAATACTAGACAGCCTACTAATTCCTGAAAAAAAATGACAGTTTTAGAAAACATTGGTGTTAGATATGAGAAATGTTTTCTTTAGAAAGTCACATCTACGACCCATGATATAGGAAAAAAGTGTCCTAAAACCTTTGGTATTATTTTTTTTAAATACTAATACAGGTTCCCAGTAGAAGACTTTTTAAAAATTATGAAGTGTTTCTGTCATGTATTAAAAATAATTAAAATAGGGTTGAAAACTAATTCATGTTAAAACTCTCTTGGGAGCCCTATTTTTTTAAATATATTTTTATTTACTTCAGAAAGGAAGAGAGAAATAGAAACATCAATGATGAGAGGGAATCATTGATTGGTTGCTTCCTGCACATTGGTCCTTGGACCTAGCCCACAACCCAGGCATGTGCCCTGGACCAGAATCAAACTTGGGAACCTTCTGACCACAGGCCAGTACACTATCCATTGAACCAACCGGTTAGGGTGGGAGCCCTGTTTGAATGAGACAGCATCCCTGGCCTCTAGGATCGCCTTATATAGTAGCTGAAATCAGTTTCATTAACAGCAACCCAGTAAGAAAGGCTGGAAAAAAATCCAATGGGAATTCAGAGAAAGTAGGAACTACTCCTAATATACCACACTTAAACAAACAAACAAACAAAAAAACACAAGTCAAATTAAAAAAAAATTAATTCAAAGCAAAACTCCAATCAGATTTCTTAATTGATATGGTGCACTTATAATTGCTATGCACAGGTATCAAAGATCCAATCCATTCACTTTCATAATCCACCTACTTTAAAGCATATCCTTCGTACTTCAATCCAGCTTTACTCTGCCATTTCTGTTTAATTTACTATTTCAATTTTTGATTGATTTTTAGAGAGACAGAGAGGGGGAGAGAGAAACATCAATGGGGGGCAAACATTGATCTACTGCGTCCTGTATGCCCCTACCAGGGACAGAGCCCACAACCTGGGCATGTGCCCCGCTCAGGAAGATATACAATGGTCCCAGATAGAAGAAGACACTGAGACTAAGTGTCTAATTACTTTTCATCTCCTATGTGACATTAACAGCCCATCACACTGTTACTGACATCGAAGCCCATCCACAGTCATTTAACTATTATGCAACAGACACTATTCTTAAATATGCGCACACCTATTGTGAACCACAAACAGACACTGGGAACTATTGGACAAGACTCGGCTCCTGCTCTTAGTCTAGTGAGGAGGGCAGGCAGGTCTTCATGTGCTAAAAGTGATGGCAAGGATGAGACCCTGAGGCCCTAAGAGGGGGAAGAAGGATGCTAAGGGGTATTCCACAGAGGTTGGGCAAATCTCCCGGGAGGAAGCAACACTCCAGCAGAGAGCTGAGCAGTGAGTCAGAGTGAGCCCGCAAACTGGTGAGAAACAACACTCAGCTGGCATTTTCTCGCCGGTGTTCCGTGCTGGAACTCCAGAGCTGCCAACACTAACTTCATGCCAGGTGACAAACGACCAGAGTGCCCACAGCTGCAGCTCCCGCTATACACTCTCTCCCTCCCATTCCCGCAGTTGGTGAGCCTAAGACCAGAAAAGAAGGCACCTTAGGAACCATGGGTGTTAGTTAGCCTTTGGAACAGAAATACAGGAGAACGTTCTTCACTCTTGTTAGCCACGCACTCACAAATCCTTTATGCTTTTCCTCTAGCACTTGCTGAAATAGAAGGTTGTTGCTACTAACTCTCACGTTTATACATTTTGGTGGCAGGTTCTTGGATGCTTAGAAATATACTCATTATCTTAAAAAAAAAAATAGATGATTCTCCCTGCCACTCTCACCCTCTCCAGAAACAGCTCTAAAGCATGTCAATGCCCCTAATGTTTCCTAAGGTTAATTCTTGCTGCTAGGAACTCTACTAATTTGCCCTAACTTTCAGCAGTTCTGACTTCTCAATATTCTGCCTGCAGTTACACAACACCCCAGGGATGTAGGTATGCCAGAAGGTGTCTATTCCAGATGGAAATAGCTTTAGCAAGTAAAGGCAAGCTTTGTGCCTTTATGGGAACCTCCCTATTTTAAATATTATTTTAAAAAAGATGTCCTGTTCCAAACAGTTAATTTGAAGAGAAGGAGTTGTCCTCGTACCATAGGGTGCCAAATGTAATATCCTCAATTAATGGAGTTTCTCTCAAGACTTCCATTTTGCCCTTTAGAAGTCACTGCTCTATGTCTAGATTTACTTATTTGAATTTGTGTGGCGAAAAAAAAAAGAATTTAATCTATTTAATTGTCAAAAAAACAAACAAACGTCATTGCTGTTTGTGGCTGGCAGTGCCTTTAGTATAATAGATTCAAAGGAAGCACAGAACTGATGTCCTCCCTTTAAGGGTTATCCAGTATGGCTGAAAGGCTAAATCATGTTAAACTGATTCAGTGACACTCACTCATGACAATAAGTCACCAAAGGAAAAAGGAAAGCTTTCTCTACACTGAGAAAGAGGAGCACAATATGGGATCCAACTGTGGACATTTGCCATTATCGGTATATATTTTTTTAATATATTTTATTGATTTTTTACAGAGAGGAAAGGAGAGAGATAGAAAGCCAGAAACATCAATGAGAGAGAAACATCGATCAGATCAGCCGCCTCCTGCACGCCCCACAGTGGAGATGTGCCCGCAAGCAAGGTACATGCCCCCGACCAGTATCGAACCTGGGACCCTTCAGTCCGCAAGCTGATACTCCATCCACTGAGCCAAACCGGACTTGGCTCGGTGTATATTTTATATTTGCATGTTTTTGAATGCCAAGCCTTCCAAAGAATGAAGAAAAGCACCCAGCATGTTTTCCAAGACATTGTATTTGTATTTTCAGAAGGATCGTTTAAAACAAAATCATACACTCTCTGGAAACAGATTTTTAAAAATATAAGTTAGAGCATCTTGGCCAGACTAGCTCCAAGTGTATAAAGAAAAGTCTATTTCCATGATAGAAACAACACAACAGCTTGAAGTCAACCACTAGGGGGGGAGGGGGGGGAACCGGCAGTACACCCTGCAGTATATCTCTCTCTGAAACTGAATATCCGTCCAGCTTTATTGGAATAAGATGTGCTTCTCCTAATCCATGAGGCTCCCGGTCAGGCCCCGCCCCCAGGTCTCAGCACAGGTGAAAGTCTTATGTCACTGTATCTTACTCCCTCCTTTCACATGGGCTACAAATAAAGTATGAATGGCAGGTCCAGCAGAATAGAGACCAGGACTGTTGTAAATATTTGTCATGGACATTGATGTGAGAAAAAGCCAGACTCTGTGCAGATGAACTCAAAATGAAATCAGTTCTGTGTCCTCAGTTTGCCTGACACATAGGAACCCCAGCAGTAACTATCTTTAAACTGAGAAAATTCCCTTTGTATCTTTTTAGGTGAATCATAAAAATGAATAAATTAATTAAGATATATAAATCATCATCACTGTAGAATGGTTGTCTTAGGCAAAAGGAGAAAGGCCCTTTTGCCCAAGGACTTTATATTTTAACTAGAGGCCCAGTGCATGAAATTTGTGCACAGGTGGGAGTGTCCTTCAGCCCAGCCTGCTCCCTCTCCAATCTAGGACCCATTGAGGGATGTCCGACTGTTCATTGAGGCTCTATCCTATCTGGATCAGACCTAAACAGGAAGTTGGACATTATTCTCACAATCCAGGACTGCTGGCTCCCAACTGCTCACCTGCCTGCCTTCCTTATTGCTCCTAACTGCTTCTGCCTGCCAGCCTGATCACTCTCTAACCACTCCCTTGTCAGCCTGATTGATGCCTAACTGCTCCCCCACGAGCCTGTTTGCCCCTAACTCCCCTCCCCTGCAGGCCTGGTCCCCCCCAACTTCCCTCCTCTGCAGGCTCAGTCACCCCCAATTTCCCTCCTCTGTCAGCCTAGTCACTCCTAACTGCCCTCCCCTGCAGGCTTGATCACCCCCAACTGCCCTCCCTTGCAGGCCTGGTCCCTGCCAACTGCCCTCCCCTACTGGCCTTCTTGTGGTGGCCATCTTGTGTCCACATGGGAGCAGGATCTTTTGACCACATGGGGGCATCCATCTTGTGTGTTGGGGTGATGGTCAATCTGCATATTACTCTTTTAGTAGATAGGATGTTGTTGGTTCAATGACATCGTTCACTTGACCTTTGATTTGTACAACACTATACATGCATTTATAACTTTGTTGACTGACATTCCTATTAAAATGTCTGCTTATTTGTATTTAGGATCAGCCTTTCAAATGTAAAATATTTCTTCTTCACCACTTTTTTATGTATGCCTGTCATTGTCCATACAAGGTATTATTACTCAGGGAGAGAGAAAGGGACTACCTATATATATTAAGCTAGGACCACAAACATGCTACCTTCGTGCCCCCTCAAACTATGAAGGTGATCACTTTGCATTTTAGAATTATAAAGAGACTCTAGAGAGTTTGAACTAAGTAGGAGACTACCAAATATTTGGAGTATTCATGTAGATATATATATATCCCATGTAATAAATAAAAGGCTAATATTCAAATTGTCCTCTCAACTGGGAGTTTGAGTGGAGTTCAATAGGGAGCAGCTGGCCAACTGCCCACAGCCCCTCCCCCTGGCTGGCCAGACCCCACCTGTGCACAAATTCATGCAACAGGCCCCTAGTGTGTGTGTGTGTGTGTGTGTGTGTGTGTGTATGAACATATATTATATATAATTATATATATTACAGAATACAAAGCATTTCTCAAACTCTTCAACTCTTTTCTCTGAATTCATTTGCTTAGCATGTTATATCTCCATTATATGTCTACTGCACAGATACAAGATGAGCTAGTGAATTCAGCCTGAGTTCTGCCTGAGTAATCATGCAGTGTGTAATTATCTTAATAACCCTTTTAAAAATGTGAAGGCAAGACTGTTAATGTAAGAGGTTAAAACAGAGTAGGATTAAACATCAATAGTGGCTATGCCCAGGATCTGCTTTGCATTACCTGAGCCATGAAGGAGTTGGCTGGAACAACAGCTTCAAAGACTTGGTGAATTTTACGGATGTTAATCCTTGATGACTATTGGAAAATCTAAATGTAAATAATATAGAATCCCGGCCTTATCCTCATCTACCATTCATTCACTCATTCCTATGGCAGATAAATAGTTTTCAAGAAAGTTCTAGATTCTATGGCTACAATATTATAAAACACTTCTTTATGTTGGAGCCTATATTCTAAAATGGTAGATAATACATAAACTATAAAATTATTATAACACTTCATACTGGCTCTCACATTTATAGCACTGTGAATGAACTAATGATGAAATCCAAAATTCTCAGCCTGATGTTCAAGGCTATCTCCAATACTGCCATATTTACTTATATAATGTTATCTATTACTGTTCATCTGAGACCCATAAAGAGGAGGTACCAAACACAAACTACATATCTCACTGGCCATTGTCATCTTCATCCACCAAAATTATTCTCTCCACTTATCCTCTCTAAAATACCTCAGTTAGATTTATCCACCCTTCCAAATGCTATGCATCTTGGACATGTCCTTTATTGTAGCACTTATTTTATTTTGATTTGTATTTTACTATATAATCTGACTGGCAACTTCTTGAGGGCAAGGACTATTTCTAAGTTTTCTTGGTATCTCAGGCTGCGGTGAGCATATTGTTTACATAGCTCCCAATTCATATTTCTTATGTTAAACTGTGTTATATTTGCATTCATGAAATGGCAAGACATAAAATTTAGTGTCTGCTTCATGTATACATTTGTTAGAAGAGAATGCATACAAGTTGATATGTAGTCTAACACTAGTTATAGAGTAATGATACTGCATAAAATCTCAGTCTCTGTTGTTTCCAATGTAGTTCTGAACTTTTGAATCTTTCACTTTTCTGGCTAGTCTCTAATGGAACTCTTTTGAGGACTCTATAGCTTTTGGAGCTCTTGTGGATTGCAGTTATAGTAATCTGAAGTCCAGGGAATCTATATTTGTATGTTTATAAGTCCTATTTTTATATATTCCTTTAGGTTAACATTTTATGTTCACATATATTTAAAAAAATCTTTTCCTCAAAATTTAAAAGCATAGAAACATAAGCATTGAATGAACCTGTAGAAATTTAATATATATGAGTGAAAGTACATTCTTTAAATTCAGATTTTTTTCTGGCAATAGGTGATCTTCATACTAAGTTATCTGGCTAGAAATATTGTATGCGGAGGCACAAAAGTCCATCATATATAACACAATCCCTCTTATAACTGTGCGATAATTCCAAGACACATACACATATTATCGTTTGCACATACACAACCCACATTCATATGGCATATTACACCATACAAAATGTACATACATAAGATATGCATTTTTCACCATAATATTTGAATAAGCCATGCAATCTTCTTTCTAGCAAACAGATGTAAAAATAATTCATATTTTACAGATGTGTTTATATCTGCACCCACAGTTAAAATGATTTAATATCAAGTCCACAGTAGTATATATATATATATATATATATAATTTTAAAAGTCACATCTGGTAAAAGAACATGGTAATATGGTTTAGGTTTCATTGACTTATTTTCTCTAACAAAGAAACATTTTAAAAAAGTATTTTGGTGCCAATTAGTATGTGTTTCTTTGGACCACAGCTCAAGTCATCTTTCTATCTATAAACAATGTACTACAAAGCCTTTATTATATCCTGTTGGAGAAATGAAAGGTTGTACTCGCAAGCCCCCATGACCCAGGTGACAATGAAATGAGTGTATGCACATGGGCACCATTCAGGACACAGAACGTTTGGTACATAAAGGATGAGCACACAGGTTCCTACCCAGCACAATTCCATTCAGTAGTTTCGCACGTACCAGCTCAGTTGCCCATGATCCATGCTGCTTTAAAATACTACAAAGCAATTTACACTCCAACTGCCGCCCGCTTAAGTTCTTCCTTTGGCGCTCAAAAATGAATGTACTTGGGAAATGAGCGATGCCCTGTTGCAGCTGCCTCTCCGGGTCCTCCGCAGCCCACCTCTCAGCCGCGCCGGGTTAAGCCTGCTGCTCCCAGCTCTTTCTCCCCGGCAGCTGGCAACGGGTCGGCCACTGGGCGGAGAGAACGGGCCCTGGGGCGCCATCTGGAGGCGCCTAGAGCAGCTACAGCAAACCTGGCGCAACTAGGTGGAACAAGAAGGTCAGCACACTTTTTGTTAAATAAACATACTGTTTTTATTTACACTTTCCGGTGCACATGAAACAAACAAACGCAAAAATCCTCATTTTGTTGCCTATGAATGTTCTATTTCTCTCGTGCTTCACAATTTCATGTATGTTCAAATAAGAGATGGCAAATTAATAATCGACTCATCTCAAAGGGGAAAAAACAAAAACAAAAAAACTAACACTGGATTCTATCAGAAGTTTCCAGGATTTTGGTATTGAACTCGAGAGCAGCTTTCCAAAGAGAAACCAATGCCTCTAAACTAACACAGCGTGGGTGTTAAACATGTCCTCTACTTAAAAAAAAAAAAAAAAAAAAAATATATATATATATATATATATATATATATATATATATATATATATAAACCTTAACTCTGGAAATCGTTAGTGTGTTCCTCATCAATACATTTTACTGACTTGAGCATAACAAGGAAAAGGAGTTTCTATTATGACTCTTGTGATAGGATGTGCATATGGCTTTACTATTTAAACCAAAGCTCCTTGAATTAACTTCCCTCTAAGCATCTCCCTAAGCTTCTTTCCCTTAAAGAGGATAATTTATATACCTGAATGAGATATAAGCTTAATTAATTAAGTAGAGCATTTAGAGAATTGTCTATTGTGATATGCATTTAAAAATGTGATTATTGGATGTGTCCTTACTTCCTACAGATCAAAATGAACATGGATTGCTGTTCCTATTTCCCATCCGTATTCCTACTTCGGCCAGGCATCCAGATTGGGGATTTCACTGTTCCTTTAAAATTAAAACTCAACTTTGAAGCTATTGAATGAGAGACCCATCTACAGGAATTGTATATATTTCCAGGCAAATAAGGATCAGAGCTTGGTTACATATTCTGTGGGGCCCCTTTGGGAAATAGATATTCTTTTTAAAATTTGTTTTGTTCTAAATATGTTTTTTTTAATTAATTTTGAGAGAGAGGAAGAGAGAAGAAGAGAGATAGAAACATCGATGAGAAAGAAACATCACCAATCAGCTGCCTCCTGCACACCCCATACTGGGCATTGAGCCTGCAAACCAGACATGTGCACTGATCAGGAATCAAACCAGGGACTTCTTGGTTCATAGGTGGATGCTCATCCACTGAGCCATACCTGCTGGGCAGGAAATAGAAATTCTTAGTAACTACAATTTTAAATCAGTGTTGGAAATTTCTGGCAGGATAAACATAGAATAAATTTGTTTCTTAAATATTATTGCAATTGTTTATTTCCATGTGAATGATAAATGAACATATTGGCTTTTTACACAAATAACATTAAAATATTCTAAAGTAAAGTAAGATTTTTCTTTTAAATAAAGAGTGCATATACCAAATATTTAAGCCATAATTTTTGTGACTTTGTAAAGTCTCTGAAAATTTATGTGCTGGTAGGATTAAAAAGACTGTCATCTCTTCATGTCTCTATATCCTCATGGCCTAGCACTGTGAAATATAAAAATATATCAGTTAACTGACTCCTAAATTGTAAGATATATATTCTGCACTATGATTAGTGTTGCATAGAAATTTTTACAAAGGCAAGACATTCAAATGCTGAAGATTCTAAGCAGAACAAAGTAATAATAAAGTAATAAATACTGACCCAACACAAATCCAACTTTTCCCAGGTAAATTTTAATACATGAACATTGTGATATAACAAACAGATAAGTTACAGGGTAAAAATTTCCATCATAAATTTTTAATGATTTTAGAAGTCCAAAATCTCCTTGGAATTTCAAGGATGAATTCATATAAAAAATAAAGTAAATATTCACATGCATAAACAGATAAAAATATTAGACATTAATGACAGGAGTAGACATTTAAACTTCATAGCCAAGGACATTGTGCCATGCTCATCAGAAACAGAAGATCAAAATATTAGCAGATGATACTACATGCAAATACGATGATTATGTGGCTCAGGGCAGAAGAAAGTATTATGGTCATGTGTTATTCCCTGAAAGAGGGTCTAAAGTTAATCTTCAAACACTGAGACAACAGAAAATATCAGGAAATAGTAACTCCCCAAAGAGGCGTATACCAAGGAAGTGAAGTAAACTATTTCTTTTTCTACAATTTAGCATGGAAAGTTCAAAGAAAACAAAAAGGTCCAAATCAAAGTCAGAGGAGAGGAGAGGAGAGGAGAGGAGAGGAGAGGAGAG
>PVJN01005016.1:0-85288 GCA_004026805.1 Lasiurus borealis | reverse complement strand
TATCCTTACCCCTACCCCTATCCCTAACCCCTAACCCTAACCCTAGCCCTACCCTTACCCCTTTCCCTACCCCTATCCCTATCCTACCCTTACCCCTACCCCTACCCCTACTTCTAACTCCTACCCCTACCCCTACCTCTAACCCTACCTCTAACTCAACTCCTACCCCTACCCCTACCCTTACCCCTATCCCTACCCTTACTCCTACCCCTACCCCTTTCCCTACCTCTACCCCTACCCCTACCCCTATCCCTAATGCTGCTCCCTGAGGCTGGTCCCCTGGAGAGCCATGCCAGCCCCTCACAGAGGGAAGGGCCTGTGGGGAGCGGGGAGACGGAAACCACGTGCTCATTCACAAACCACGGACATGCTGAGGACCAGGCCTCCAGCAGCTGCGGGGGTCTCTCTCTGCACCGGGTTTAACTGCCGGCCTCATAGTCGGAGGTCAGGTGTGGAGCCCCCCTCGGAGGCTCGGCAGGCCTGGCAGGGAGGGGCAGAGCCCAGGAGCGGGTGTGAGGGTGCAGACAGGACGGGGGCAGGAGCGGGTGTGAGGGTGCAGACAGGGCGGGGGCAGGAGCGGGTGTGAGGGTGCAGACAGGGCGGGGGCAGGAGCGGGTGTGAGGGTGCAGACGTGGCGGGCACAGGAGCACCTCTCGCTCCCGGAGCCCTGTTCCCGGGATGTGTTTGCAAACCCACCCGGGGAAAAGCATCAAACCTGTGGGAAAAGCATCATTTCCCTTCCCTTCTTTTAAAAAATAGGCCTCGTTGTTATGACTTCCTCTCTCTCTCTTTTTAAAATATGTTTTATTGATTTTTACAGAGAGGAAGGGAGAGGGATAGAGAGTTAGAAACATCCATCAGCCGCCTCCTGCACGCCCCTCACTGGGGATGTGCCCGCAACCAGGATACATGCCCTTGACCAGAATCGAACCCGGGATCCTTGAGTCCACAGGCCGACGCTCTATCCACTGAGCCACACTGGTTTCAGCAACTTTTTCTCTTTTTTTAAAAAAATAATATTTTTTAATTGATTTCAGAGAGGAAGGAAGGAGAGAGAGAAACATCAGGGGGAGAGAGAGCATGGATCGGCTGCCTCTGTGCGCTCCACACTGGGGACCCAGCCTGCCACCCGCAACCTGGATGGGTGCCCTTGACCAGAATCAAACCGAGGACCCTTCAGTCTTCAGGCCAATGTTCTACTCACTGAGCCACACCGGCTAGGGCTCTCTCTCTCTCTCTCTCTCTCCCTCTCCCTCTCCACTTTCTCCCCCTCTCTTCTGTCTCTCTCTCATCCCCCTCCCCCCTCTTCCTCTCCTCTCTCCCCTCCGCCTTCTTTCACTCTTACTGGGTGCAAGGATTACCTCCCCTTCATTTTCCCTCAGTACCATTTCTTTTTAAACAATTTATATTTTATGGATCTCAGAGAGGACGGGAGAGGAGGAGAGAGAGAAACATCCATGATGAGAGAGAGTCATCAATCAGTTGCCTCCTGCACGCGCCACACGGGGAGGGGGGTCGGGCGATGGAGCCGCAGGACTCGAACCCTGACCTCCCGGGTCATCAGTGGCCGCTGCGCCCCTGAGCCTCGGGCCGGGCTGTTGTTGTTGGTGGTGGTTTGTTTGCTGTCTGTTCTCAGCCGGGCATCCCAGGCGAGGGCAGAGCTCCAGCCCAGGTTGGGGGGCTGGAGGGGGGTGGGGAGTGGAGGGGCTCCATCCATACCTGAGTGAGCTCCTGGCGGCTCAACAGTTCAAACCCCTGTTCACGATTCTGGGGGGCCTCGGCGAGCTCTTTAGCGGGCACCCCCAGAGCCGACGCTGGTTCCCTCTGTGGGGACCCCCCTCCCCGGAGGGAGGATGCACAGACGGTGGGGAGGGGCCGGGGTGCAGGGGAGCCCCCCAGCCCCTCCTTGAGGCTCGGGCTTTTCGGGGGGCGCTCGCTCAGCTCGGCGGCGGCGGCGGCGGGGGAGGCAGAGGCACGCTCCCGCCGTCGCCATGGCAACCATAGGCTGCTCCTGCAGGAGAGGAGAGGGGGTCCCCCCAGAAGGCAGGTCTCCGAGGCTGGAAATTTCCAGTTTCTCCCCTGAGGCTGGGCCGGGGTCCGAGCACATGGCGAGCGCCTGCCCCACTGACCCCTCTCGCTCCCCAAGTCTGTCTGAACCCCCAGATTGGCCCCCCTCCCCCCGCTGCTGTGCCGCCCGCCCAGGGAGATGAATTCTGGCCTGAATCCAACATGATTGACCGGGAGCCGGAGCGGGAGAAACGGGGTGTGTGGGGGGTCTTATCTCAACTCCCCCTTCGGCAGCGTGTTCCCCTCTCTCCCCACTTCTCTCTCTCCTTCTGCCACCCTCCAGCCTCCCTCCCTCCCTCTCCCTCTCCTCCCGCTGTCCCACCGCAGCCACAGGCTTCAGTCCATTTGCCCCTTTTCTGATCGGTGGGTGCTTGTAGGTTGTGCCTGATCTCCCTTTCCGTTACTTTATGTATTGATTTGAGAGAGAGAGAGAGAGAGAAGGAGAAACATGGATTTCTCGCTCCACTGATGGATGCATTCATGGGCTGATCCTTTTTTCCCTTACAGTACTTGTGTTTTAACGGATTTTAGAGAAGGAGGATGAGAGAGAGACAGGGAGAGGAGAGGGAGGAAGAGAGGGAGGGGGAGAGAGGGAAGGAGGAAGCACAGCCCCACCAGGGCTACCCCGTGCCTGGGTGTGGGGGGAGCAGAGAGCTCTCCAACCACCTCCCGTTTTCTTGTCAAACAAAACCTGGGTCTCCGGCCCATGGCCAGGCCGGACGCAGCCTCTGCTGAGGAGCTGTCTGTGTATTGGACAGGCACCGATGAACATGCATTGCGCTCTCTCTCTCTCTCTCTCTCTCTTACTTTTTAAATTTATTGGTTACTCCTCACCTGAGGCTATTTTTGTATTGGTTTGTAGAGAGAATGGAAGGGAGGGCAGGAATCCAGCTCGCAATGGAGGTCCAGGCCCTTAACCAGAGTCGAACCCAGGACCCTTCAGTCCACAGGCCGACGCTCTACCCACTGAGCCACACCAGTTTCTGCTTATTATGTTTTTAAAACAATTTTCTTTTTTTAAGAAAATGTATTTCATTGATTTTTTTACAGAGAGGAAGGGAGAGGGATAGAGAGTTAGAAACATCGGTGAGAGAGAAACATTGATCAGTTGCCTCCTGCACGGCCCCCACTGGGGATGTGCCCACCACCAAGGTATGTCCTTGATCGGAATCGAACCCAAGACCCTTCCATCTGCAAGCTGACAGTCCATCCACTGAGCCACGCCAGTTAGGGCTTTTTTATTAAAAATAAAAGCCATGTCTCAGGCCCTCCGCTGTCCTTTCGTTCTTTCCTCCTTCGTGGTGCCATGTTCTCGGGAAGCTTGTGGAGACCAAGCTCATGGCCTTTCAGGGCTCCTCCCGGTGAACAGGGGCCACTCTTTGAGGAGCAGGAATTCTGTGGGGCGGGTGGGGGTGATCAGGATGTCAGAGATGCTTAGGGGGGGCATGGCCAAAAGAGGTGGGGACCCCTGCTCTATCCACTGAGCCAAAGGAGGGGGGTGAGGGCCCAGTGAATATTCTGAAACCTGTCTCCTTCCCCCCCGCCCCCCCCTGCGAGGGCTCCTTCCAGGCCGCACGTCCCAGCGCTTCCAGAAACAGCCCGAGGGGCATACTCTGCCGGTGACCCAGCCGCAGATGCTCGGCCAGAACAGACACGTCCTGCCATGTGATGTTCATCTCCCGGCCCCGTGGAATGCCGGCCAGTAGCTGCAGGACCAGCGGGGGGACACGTGGCCGGCGGGGAGGGGGCGGGGGGCACCTGGGCTGCGATCCGGGCGGGGATGGGCGCCGGGGCCTGGAATGTGACCTGGTTCAGATGAATCTTCAAAGTGAAGCATGTTTGTTTTTGCAAAATCCAGCCGCTCGGGGCGGATGGGGGTGGGGGGGCAGCGGGGCATGAGGCGGTGTCTCCAGGCCATTGACCGCTCCCGCCCGCCCCACCGCCTTGACCCCTGTCCTCTGTGCCTGTTTGAGGAGGGCCCGGGCCCCCGAGGTGGGTTTGCTGGGTCAAAGGGGCAGCCTGGGCCTCAGCACTGAAGCCAGGACAAACGGCCCCGGGCCCACAGACAGCTCCCTGCAGACCCTGCAGGAAAGGCAGCGAGTCCACACCGTGGCTGGCCGGTGGCCTCCATCCTGGTTCCTCCCGTGATGGGCTAAAAGGACTGCCCGCTTCGTCCCCTTCTTCCCCCTCCTCTTCCTCCTCTTCTCCTCTTCTCCTTTTTCTTCCTCCTCCTCCTCTCCTCCTTCTTCTTCCTCCTCCTCTTCTCCTTTTTCTTCTCCCTCCTCTTCCTCCTCCTCTGCCTCTTCCTCCTCTTTCCTCCTCTTTCTCCTCTTCTCCTTTTTCCTCCTTCTCCTCTTCCTCCTCCTCTTCCTCTTCTTTCTTCTTCTCCTCATCTTCCTCTTCCTCCTCCTGAGATTGTGATATTTTTAGTATTTTTGGAACATTTCCATTTTATCTTTCTGCCCACATATGGATTTTGAAGTGTATGCCCCCCTCCACCACACACCATGTGTTTTTTTAAATTGACTTCTTATAAATGCAATGGACATGTGAAATAGGTCATTTCTAGCCCGGGCTGGGTGGCCCAGGGGGTTGGCGCATCATGCTGATGCGCCAGGGTTGTGGGTTCCATTCCCAGCCAGGGCACCCAGCAAGAACCAAGCAGTGACTGCTTCCACGGATGGGCCAGCAGCTGGATGAGAATCTCCCTCCAGCTCTCGCTCTCTCTCCCTCCCTCCCTCCCTCCCCCCTTCCTTCACTCAAATAAATGAAAAGAAAGAACAAAAGATGATCGCTTCTGTGATTCTCCTTGGGTTGCGGGTGGTTGTATCCCTTTTTCGTTAGTTTTGATTCTGTTGTCCTCACAAAAGGACGTTTTCCCATTGACGTTCAGAGAGAGAAGAGGAGGGGGCGGGGAGGGAGAGACAGAAACATCGACATCAGAGAGACACACGGAGTGGTGGCCTCCCCCACGGGCCCCCACAAGGTCTGGGGATCGAGCCTGCATGGCTCAGCGGGTAGAGCCTCGGATACCTGACCCTTCCATATATTTAAAAAAATATACATTTTTATTGCTTTCAGAGAGGAAGGGAGAGGGAGAGAGAGAGTAACATCCGTGATGAGAGAGAATCCTGGGTCGGCTGCCTCCTGCATGCCCCACACTGGGGATCCAGCCCGCAAATGGGGCACGTGTCTGAGGCTCTACCAGCTGAGCCACACCAGCTAGGCCTGCCTTCCTTTCCCATGTGTCCCCGGTGCCCACCCAGCACAGCCTGAGCCGGGCACTGACAGGTCTCCACACATCTCATTGCAAGAAAAACACGTCTCTCCCATGTCAGCTCGGACAGCCAAGAGCATGCCTGCCCTGTCCCCCTCAGCGCCCCCCCCCCATTTTCCCTTCCTGCATCACCAAGCTGCCTCTGGCGGATCCACGTGTGTGGAATAAACGAGCAAACCCATGCACACGTGGCAGAAACCCTATGCGGGTGTCCTGGTGCCGAAGAGACCTGTGCCACGTCATTGCCGGTGGGAGAGGCCCCACCACCCATTCTGGGACTTTTTTTTTGGCCAGGTTCCTCGTGTTCTAAGAAAGGGGCTCACAGGAGGGTTGGGGGGCTGAACCTCCACTCCCCTCTCCCACCCCTGTCCTTCCTTCCAGAGCAATGGCTCCGCCGTTGTCATAGAAACTGCCAGCTTGAGCAAGAAGAGGGGGCTGGAGAGGGCTCTGCTGCAGAGGCTGGAATTTTCCGAGTGCGTGCATGTGTGTGTGTGTGTGTGTGTGTGTGTGCGTGTGTGTGCATTCCACATGCCAGGTGAGTCTCGTGGGTGCATAATAACAGCGAGTGGAAAGAATGCATGATGGAGCCCCTACCCCTGCCTGCCCGTGGGGGAGGGGTTCTTCCTCTCCCTGGGAATGAAGGTCTGTGTCCGCCTTGGTTTGCAGAGACCAAGGCCCTCACCCCGGGCTCCTTGGTCATTCGATTGTGGCAGGAATTCAAGAGACTCAAATGTGACCTCACAGAAGAAGCAGCTCTAAGGTCGCCAGAATACAGCTGGGGGTGGGAGGAGGGAGCGGGGTCTGTGCGGGCTGCTTGCTCGCATAGGATCTCCCTGTAAGGATACACTCAGCTATGATTCTTTAAAACATATACATTTTTAAATATATTTTATTGATTTTTTATTTTTTTTTTACTGAGAGGAAGGAGGAGGGATACAGAGCTAGAAACATTGATGAGAGAGAAACATCCATTAGCTGCCTCCTGCACACCTCCTACTGGGAATGTGCTCGCAACTAAGGTACGTGCCCTTGACCGGAATCGAACCTGGGACCCCTCAGTTTGCAGGCTGACACTCTATCCACTGAGCCACACTGGTTAGTGTTTTAAAAATTATTTAAGAAATACATATTTTTATTGATTTCAAAGAGGAAGGGAGAGGGAGAGAGAGTTAGAAACATAAATGAGAGCCCTAATTGGTTTTGCTCAGTGGATAGAGCGTTGGCCTGTGGACTCAACGGTCCCAGGGTTGATTCCGGTCAAGGGCATGGACTTTGGTTTTGAGCACATCCCCGGTGGGGCGTGTGCAGGAGGCAGCTGATCGATGTTTCTCTCTCATCGATATTTCCAACTCTCTATCCCTTTCCTTTCTGCTCTGTAAAAAATCAATATACAGTGGTACCTCGAGATACGAGTTTAATTCGTTCCGTAACCTTGAGGCGTGGGAAACTATGAAACGCTCGAGTCGCGGTAAACGGGTGGATCGTGTGCAGCCGGCGGATCCTCGCGATTACTCCTATCTCAAATGTTGCTCGTATTTCAAAGCAAAAATCGCTCGCTCGACAGCTCGTATCTGAAAAATCTCGCATGTTTGGGCATTCATATCTTGAGGTACCACTGTATATAAAAGAAATATCTATGAGAGAGAGACATTAATCAGCTGTCTCCTGCACACCTCCTACTGGGGATGTGCCCACAACCAAGGTACATGCTGTTGAAAGGAATTGAACCCGGGACCCTTCAGTCTGCAGGTGGACATTCTATTCACTGAGCCAAACCAGTTAGGGCTTTAAAAATATTAAAAATAAATAAATATATATATATATATATATATATATATATATATATATATATATATATATATATATATTGAATTCAGAGAGGAAGGGAGAGGGAGAGAGAAATCCGTGATGAGAGAGAACCATGTCGGCTGCCTCCTGCACACCCCACACTGAGGATCGAGCCCGCAACCCAGGCTGGTGTCCTGACTGCGGATAGAACCGTGACCTCCTGGTTCATATAGGTCCACGCTCCACCCACTGAGCCACTGCGGCCAAGCGACGTCCTTTTGGTGTGTGAGTCCCGGTGGGAAGAGCGGGGTCACCCTTCCCTGGGCCTCTCTCCAGGAGCCAGCGTCAACCTGCTGGGCCGGTTCCCACTTTTCTGGAGGAAGCGGCTGTCCCAGGCAGTGTCTGGTCCTTTTGGCGGGCAGTTCCTCTGCTCAGCACCTGCGCTGACACGCTCTGTTCTGTCAGTTACAGGTGTCCAGCCCGGAGGAGAATGTCAGGCAGTGCCCCCCCCAACCCTCCCCCCGTCTCCCCCTGCCAGATGCCACAGCATCCGCTCCCCCCAGCAGTGACAATCAAACACTGCTGAGCTCGTTTAGCACTCCCTCCCCTGGGCTGGGGGAGGCAAGAAGTCGCCCGCCTCAAGCGCCACAGGCGACAGGGAATGCACAGCTTCCTTCGACGTTTCTGGACCCCAGTGGTCCCACGGCCTCCTTGGTACCTGGCTTCCCATCTGTTCCCCGGCAGGAGCCCCACCTGTGTTCGCTCTGCCAGAAGGAGCCAGTTGGCATGTTGTTTTCCAGTTTTGATTTAAAAAAAGAAAAGAAAAGAAGAGTTTGCCCTGGTTGGTGTGGCTCAGTGGGTAGAGCGTCAGCTTGTGGGCTGAAGGGTCCAGGGTTCGATTCCGGGCAAGGGCATGTGCCTGGGTTGCGGGCTCGATTCCCAGGAGGGGGCATGCAGGAGGCAGCCGATCCATGATTCTCTCTCAACATGGATGTTTCTATCCCCCTCTCCCCTTCTTTCTGCTCTGAAGTCAATACAAATATGTGTGTGTGTGTGTGTGTGTGTGTGTGTGTACTCACATTTTCTGGCATATAAGACGACTTTTTAACCCAGGAAAATCTTCTCAAAAGTCGGGGTCGTCTTTTTTTTTATTGGTGTAGTGTTCCTTGTATGAATATATCACAACTTATTATCACGTCTTAAAGGGCGGGTATATCCCAAACTCTATATTTTAACTGGAAAAGTTGGGGGCCGTTATATGCCGGTTATATGCCCAGTCGTCTTATAACCAGAAAATACATATATATATATACATATATATGTATATATAAATATATATACATATATATGTGATTTTTTTTACAGAGAGAAAGGGAGAGGGATAGAGAGTTAGAGACATCAATCAGCTGCCTCCTGCACACCCCCCACTGGGGATGTGTCCACAACCAAGGTACGTATCCTTGACTAGAATTGAACCTGGGACCCTTCATTTCGCAGGCTGGCGCTCTATCCACTGAGCCACACCGGTTTTGGCAATACAAATATATTTAAAAATAAAAAAATAAAAGAAGTTCCTAGATGAACCGTTGCTTGAAACTTCATGCTAACATAAGGAATCCCAAATGTCACCCTCATGCACGTTTTCCCCTGCCAGCCTGCCAATGAACCGGGTCCCATCACCCTGATCCTGATCCTGGTCCACACCACTGTTAGCTCTGATCAAATAATGGGTCGATACCCCGTTCCCTTGGAGTTGACCTTTAGGCCACTTCATGACAGACATTCCCTTTCTCTGAGGCCATATGCCCCTTGCTAAGAACATGCTCTCTCCTCTCTGGATCTTCCCAGGATACAGACCCACAAAGAGAATTCTCTATCCAGAAAAAGCCGGCCTAAGGTTCCTTAAAAGCCTCTGACTCTCTGTCTTTGGGGACTGGTGCCATTTGGAGACTCAGCCCATCTGGTATCCAGATGACCTAATAAATTCATCATCCCTCACCACTGTGGCCTTGAGCCTTCCTCCTTCCGCTACCCTAACCACCACGTGTTTATTTTATTTCCACCCTTTTCTCTTTTCTTGGTGGAAAATGACATCTTGTGTTTCTTTTCTTTTTAAAGATATATTTCTGTTGATTTCAGAGAGGAAGAGAGAGAGAAACATCCATGATGAGAGAGAATCATGGATTGGCTGACTCCTGCATGCCCCACACTGGGGACGGAGCCCACAACCCGGGCCTGACCCGAATCGAACCACAATCTCCCAGTCCACAGGTCGATGCTCAACCACTGAGGCATGCCTCAAAGCTCACTTTTCTTTTCTTTTTATTTTACATATATATATATATATATATATATAATTGATTTTTTACAGAGGAAGGGAGAGATTCAGAGAGTTAAAAACATCTATCAGCTGCCTCCTGCACACCTCCCACTGAGGATATGCCCATAACCAAGGTACATGCCCTTGACCGGAATGGAACCTGGGACCCCTCAGTCTGCAGGCCGATGTTCTATCCACTAAGCCAAACCGGTTTCGGCTCATTTTCTTTCTTTCTTCTTTCTTTCTGTCCTTCCTTCCTTTCTTTTTTAAAAATATATTTTATTGATTTTTTACAGAGAGGAAGAGAGGGATAGAGAGCTAGAAACATCAATGAGAGAGAGAGACATTGATCAGCTGCCTCCTGCACACCCCCCACTGGAGATGTGCCTGCAACCAAGGTACATGTCCTTGACCAGAATCGAACCTGGGACCCTTCAGTGCACAGGCCAATGCTCCATCCACTGAGCCAAACCGGTTTTAGCTTTCTTTCTTTCTATCTTTTTAAAAAATATATTTTATTGATTTTTTTTACAGAGAGGAAGAGAAAGGGATAGAGTCAGAAACATCGATGAGAGAGAAACATGGATCAGCTGCCTCCTGCACGCCCCCCACTGGGGATGTGCTCGCAACCAAGGTCCATGCCCCTGACCGGAGTCGAACCCAAGACCCCTCAGTCTGCAGGCTGACACTCTATCCACTGAGCCACACTAGTTTTGGCTCGTTTTCTTTCAATGCAAGTGTGTCGGCCTATAAGTGGCAGAGCTTTTGCATATTCCTTGACCGTTTGCATTTTCTCTTTGATTGCTGAGTTTCTTCCCAACCTTCGGCCCTTGGTCTTTTGGGGCGTGTTTACACTCAGTGTGGGTGAATCACTGAATTTTTATGATGGTGCCTTTGCTTATTTTTTTCTTTCTTTTCTTTTTTTTCCGTTTGGTGGTATAGATACACCAAGTGGCCAGATTATGCTGACCTCTGAACACCCAACCATCTGGCCACTCCGTGTAGCCTGACCACTGGGCTGGGATTGTAAAAGAAGGTTCCAGATAGAAGACCTGCATTGTGGGTAGTTACCAGCCAAGAGGCTGGGGGCCACTCTCTCCTGGTCCCTTGACCTATCAAGAGCCGCAAGCTTTCCCTGCGACATCAGGACGCGGCGTGGCCAGATGATAAGGATGCGGTCAGAGGTCATCACAATGTGGCCACTCAGAGCGTGTCTATGCTCCATAGCCAGGCAGCCGGATGCGTCCATCTTCTCTGTGAGGTAGGCGGTTTGGTGCCATGTGCTCCCCTGAGATGTTCCACCCGCATGACTGTTGTTGCAATAATCATTTATTATTAGTCTTATTTTTGCTTTGCGGGGAGCAAGCTGTGCAAAGGGGGGGGTCTGGCGGCTACAAATGGGTTGGGGTGCGCGTGCGCAGTCCGCATGCGTCCTGCCTCTGTCGTGCCTCGCGCATGGTGCGTCGTGCGTGGTCCGCGTCTGTGGTGCGCGTGCGTCCTGCCTCGTGCGTCGTGCGTGGTGCGCGCGCCCTCTGCCTCCCCGGTGACGGCGCCGCGTGCCCGGCCTGGCTCCGACGCCCCGCGCCGGTGAGCACCAACCTCCGCTTCTCCTGCCCGTTCCTTCTCCTCTCGGTTCTGGCTGACAGAAGAGGCACCTCGGGCGCGGCGGGCGGCCCACTGGTTTGGGCTGGGAAGCGGGGCCGCCTGGGCCAGCTCCCCGGGCAGGCGAGGCCCGCGCGCGGCAGGTGTGGCGATGCGCTCCATCCGCGGGCCGAGGCCCCCGGCGGTGGCGGGCGGCGGCGCGGGCCCTCCAGCTGTGGCTGCCCGTCCCCAGGCGCCGGGATCCGCCCTCCGCCCAAACGTGACGTGCGTCGTGGCGCGGGGTGTGCGCTGGTGAATGGACCCGGCTTTTCCCGTTGAGAACGGGCCTCTCCCTCTGTCCTCTCCCACCCCCTTCCTGCCTATGTCTGCCTTAGTCCTTCCGTGGTTTTTTTCTTTTTAAATTAAAACATTTTTTTCTTGCCCAAACCGGTGTGGCTCAGTGGGTAGAGCATCGGCCTGCGGATGGAAGGGTCCCAGGTTCGATTCCGGTCAAGGGCACGTACCTTGGTGGCGGGCACCTCCCCAGTGGGGGCCTGCAGGAGGCGGCTGATGGATGTTTCTCATCGGTGTTTCTAACTCTCTATCCCTCTCCCTTCCTCTCTGTGAAAAATCAATAAAATATATTTAAAAAATAAAAAAGAAATTAAAAAAAAATATATATGTATGTATATATACATACGTATATATATTATTGATTTCTGTAAGAGAGGAAGGGAGAGAGAGCTAGAAACATGGATGAGGGAGAAACATCGATCAGCCGCCTCCTGCACGCCCCCCACTGGGGAGGTGCCCGCAACCGAGGTCCCTGCCCCTGACCGGAATCGAACCTGGGACCCTTCAGTCTGCAGGCCGACGCTCTATCCACTGAGCGAACCGGTTTCCGCTAAAATTTTTCTTTCTTGATGAAGGTGTTACATAGGTGTCCTTATTCCCCCATCACCCCCTCCCCCCCACTCACCCCCTCAACCCCCTGTTGTCTGTGTCCATTGGTTCGGCTTATATGCATGCCTATAAGTCCTTGGTTTTTGGTTTTTGTTTTTGTTTTTTTTTACACTTATTTTTGTTAATGGTCACCAAGGTTCTACGTCCCATGGATTTTGAGAGAGTGGGAAGCGGGTGGGGGTGGAGAGAAACATGGAGGTGAGGGAGACACACGGAGTGACGGTCTCCCAAATGTGCCTGACTCGGCCGGGGAATGAAGCCTGAAACCCATGTACCTGCGTGCCCTTGACCCAAGATGGAACCCAGACCCTCCAGGGCAGTGGCCGATACTCTAACCACCAAGCAACTCTGGTTAGGGCTACATTTATTTATTTCTTATTGTTGAAAGTATTACAAATAGTAGTACATATGTCTTCCCCCGCCCCGACCTCCCCCCATGCCTTCCCTATCCCCTACATTTAAGTTTTTAACTACAGTTGACATACAATGTTATATTAGTTTCAGGGGTTCAGCATAGTGATTAGGCACTTCTCTAGCTTACAAAGTGATCCCCTGAAAAGTCTCATCTCTCAACCTGGCTCCCTGGGTAGTGATTACGATATTATTGACTGTATTCCCTGTGCTGTGCTTCCCTTCACATCCCTGTGACAGGTCTGTAATTACCCATTTGTCTTTATTAATCCCTTTCACCTCTGCCACCCGGTCCACCCAGCCCCGCTCCCAGCTGATGACCATCAGTTTGTTCTCTGTATCCAGCAGTTTGTTTGTTTTGCTGGTTTGTTTATTTTGTTTTCTAAATTCTACGCGTAAGGGAAATCATACAGTATTTGTCTTCGTCTAGCTGACTTATTTCACTTAACGTAGTACACTCTAGGTCCATCTGTGTTGTTGCAAATGGTAAGATTGCATTATTTTTTGGTGGCTCAGTAGTAATCCATTGTATACAGGTACCACATCTTTTTTTTTTAATATTTTTTTTTATTGATTTCAGAGAGGAAGGGAGAGGGACAGAGAGTTAGAAATATCGATGAGAGAGAGACATCCATCAGCTGCCTCCTGCATGCCCCCTATTGGGGATGTGCCTGCAACCAAAGTACATGCCCTTGACCCGAATGGAACCTGGGACCCTTCATACCACAGGCTGAAGCTCTATCCACTGAGCCAAACCGGCGAGGGCGGTCCCACATCTTATTTATGCATTCATCTTATCCATGGACATTAGGTTGTTTCCAGATCTTGGCTATTGTAAGTAATGCTGCAATGGATTGATTATTAATTAATGTAGCTCAAATGCACAAAGATGAATATAGATTGGGAACAAATACTCCTAAACAAAACTATAAAATACAAGAATGTGCTATCAAACAAGAACTTAGCATGGTTATAATCAGGAGAAAATTACAAATGTCTCTCCTTTTGCAAATGCAGTAAAAATCCTCAGGAAATATTTTATGTCCCGGGGACATCCTCAGGAGTAAAATAAAAGTTGGAAAATAAACAGCAAAAATATAGTTTCAAGGAACAATGTTGAGGCCTGTTGTCTCTGCAGTGAGTGAAAATGACCGAATAGAAACTCAGCTGTAAATAAGCAGGGATTATGGCTGAGCCGCCTGACTTGGAATAAGATTCAGGAATACCAGCAAGTCACGAGGCCCTGGCATCCCCATTGACCCAGTGATTCCATTTCCACTGGTTCTTTCTAGGGAATTAATGAGGCCCAGAGTCGGAACTGAATGGAGGCTGGGTGTTCTGTTTTTTTTTTTTTTTTCTCCAGGGAGTGAAATGTTAGAAAAACATTTTCCATTCACGGAGAGAGACCATGGCTATTTCCTCTTCCTCAGGGGGGTTTCTGCCCAGCTGAGTGGAACCCATTACACTTTCCACTCTTCCCGTTTCTCACGGCGGGAGGCGGCCCACCTGGGTCATGAACGCAGAAACGGCATGCGATCCAGGATGGGTCAAGGTTCTGCGGGAGAGGCGGAACCGTCAAGTGTTGACAGAGCTGTGTCCCTCCAAAATTCATACTTTGGGTCCTCAGAATGCAACAGTCTTTGGAGACAGAGCCTTGAAAGGTAGAGTTAAGATAAAATAAGTTCGGACAGGTAGGCCCTCATCCAGCATGACTGGTGTCCTCGTAAGAGGAAACTTGGACACAGACACACACAGAGGGGTGACCATGTGAGACGCAGGGAGCACACGGCCATCTGCAAGGCGAGGAGAGGGCGCAGGAGAAACACTCTGCCAACCCCTTGACCTCAGACTTCTAGCACTGTGAGGAAACAATTCTGTTGTTGAAGTCACCCAGCCTGTGGCTTCAACTTGATCATGGCGACCCGAGCAATCAAATACAAATTTGTGTGTGTGTGTGTGTGTGTGTGTGTGTGTGTGTAGATTTATATAGATATAGTATCTATATCTATCTACCTATCTATATCTGTTTGTTTATTTTTTTAAGGAACTCATTTAAAGGAATTGGCTCCCATGATTATGAGTCTGGCAAGTCTTAGATCTGTGGGGCTGGCCAGCTAGCTGGAAACTCGGGTAGGAGTGGATGTTGCAGTCTTGAGGGAGAATGATTCCTCCTCCTCCTCTTCCCCTTCCTCCTCTTCCTCCTCCTCCACATCCCATCCGTTACCCTGCATTGCCTGGGTCAAACCCATCTTCATTCTGCCCTCCTTCTCCTCTTCTTCCTCCTCCTCTTTCTTTTTCTTTAACATGTTTTAGAGAATGAGGGAGAGGGGGAGAGAGAGGCATTGATGTGAGAGAGAAACATTGATTGGTTGCTTCCCGCATGCATCCTAACCAGGGATTTACCCCACAACCTGGGTGCGTGTCCAGATCTGGGAATCAAACTGGCGGCCTTCCCATGCATGGGATAATGCCCAACCAACTGAGCCATACCGGCCAGGGCTAGAATTTCTTCTTCTTGAGGGAAACCTCAGTGTTTGCTCTTCGGGCCTTCCAGTGATCAGGTGAGGCCCTCCCACAGACTCGAGGAAAATCTCCTTCTTGATGATAGGCATTTACTACCAGATCTACAAATACCCTCAGAGCAACACCCTATTGAGTCTGACCGAATAACCTGGGGCCAGAGACTAGCCTAGTGGACACCTAAAACTAAACATCACAGGTCCTGAGTCCTGGCTTCTCACCTGCCACACCCATCCATTCCCAGGGCCTCCTGTGCCTTGCCTGGTCAAACCATCTTCACTCTGCCCTCCTCGTCTGGGTCTCCATCCTCTCTCTCCCGTGGCCCAGCAAAATATCGTGTCTTCATCTGTCCTTCTCCATCCATAAATCCTGGCTTTTCACCCATTGGTGCCAACATGGACTTTTTTTTTTTTTTTTAAAGAAAAAGCACCCAGTGCTGGCCAGGTAGCCCAGTTGGCTGGTGTCATTCCAATAAGCCAAGGTTGTGAGTTCGATCCCTGGTCGGGGCACAGACAAGAATCAACCGATGAATGCATACATAAGTGGAACACCAAATTGATGTTTCTCTCTCTTTCTCTCAAACCAACAAATAAAAAAAGAAAAAGAAAAAGATAAGGAACCCATGTTGACTTCTTGGTTAAAACATGTCCATAGATTCAGTTGCTCTTTAGATAAAGATTCAATTCTTCATCTGTCTTAATAAGCTCCAGGATTTTTAGGGGAGCACTGGGGGGCACTCGGGTTGGGGAAGCGTATTTATTTGCCAGGACTGTCGAAACAAAGGACCACAGAAACGCACAGCCTCACAGTCCCGGAGGCTGCCGGTCTGAGGTCACGGGGTCAGCGGGGTCAGCTGCTTCCGAGGGCTGAGAGGGAGTAATGAGTTCCAGGCCTCCCTCCGTGGCTTGTGATGAACGGTGCCTTTTTCCTTGCGTCTTCACCTCCCCATCCCTCTGAACATATGTGTGCCCACATGTGGTTCTCAGCCTGTGGGTCGCAACCCTTTGGGGGTCGAACGACCCTTTCACAGGGGTCACCTGAGACATCCTGCATATCAGATATTTACATGACACTTCATAACGGGAGCAAAATGACAGTGATGAAGTAGCCACGAAAATAATTTCATAGTTGGGGGTCACCACAGCATGAGGAATTGTATGAAAGGGTCGTGGCATGGGGAAGGTTGAGAAACACTGTCTTATAGGGACACCAATCCAACTGGGTTAGGACTCACCCTAATACCTCCTTTTAGCTTAATCACCTCTATAAAGGACCTACCTCCACCTTGGCTGAATAGCTCGGTGGGTTGGAGCATCACCCCAATATGCCAAGGTTTCGGGCCCGATCCTCAGGGCTGGGTGTGTAGGAGGCAGCCGATCGATGTTTTGCTTTCACATCAATGTTTCTCTCCCTTTCTCTCTTTCTAATGTTAATAATAATAATAAAAAAATCAACAGTCCATCTCCAAGTAAGGTTACCTTCTGGGGCACTTCCTGGGAGTGAGGAGTTCAGGATGTGAATTTGAGGGGAGACTATTCAACCCATAGTAAAAAGCAGTGAATTGTTTGCTGTGAGGCCATAACTATCACTCAAAACAGGCATAATAGTTATAACAGAGCAGCACGTACAGTGGTTACGCAGAAAGGCGCACAAAGGCCCACGAGGATTGGTGTCTGTGTGTGTGGACTTAATTTAAACAGGCACAACCAGGGGAAGCAATCAAATAAGTTCTTTGGCTTTACAACATTGATTGGGGTGACATGGGTTAATAAAATCATATGGGCTTGAAATGTACAATTCTGTGATCCATCATCTGTCTATTACTGCGTCGCATGTTTTGATTCGTTTTGTTTGGAACTAATTACAGAAACTTAGCTCATAGTAATTCAGGATTAGGCTGGCATCAAAGCCAAACATTAGAGAACCAGGAAATAAGAAAAGGGAAGGGAGAACCCAAGATGGCGGCATAGGTAAACACCTACACTGCTGCCTTGCACAACAATTTCAAAATTACAACTAAAAGACAGAACGGACATCATCCAGAACCACGGGAAAGCTGGCTGAGTGGAAGTTCTACAGCTAGAGGGAAAGAGAGGGGCTCACAGAAACCCAGAGGAGCTGTAAAAAGCTGAGGTACAGAGACGCGTGCGCGGGGAGAGCAGGTGCCAGAGTACCTGGCTGGTTTTCTCTGGCGGGAGGGAAACAGAGACTCCCAACGGCATTGAACCCCTTATCTTACGACACTAAACCCCAGATCCAGCCGTTAACTCATACAGGGGGAGTTTGGACTGTGCACGGAAATTTAAGGGAGTCACAAAAGATCAGAGGTCTGGTGGCGCACACGGCACTGCACAGAGGACAGATTGCTGATTGTGCCGCTGGCTTTCATGAGTGGGTGGGAGACAGACCCTCCCAACTGTGCCACTTCTGACTCCACTAAGCCCCTGTTTCAGGTGAAACCCTGGGGACCTAGACTCGTGTGGTCCCGGAGCACAGGGGAGCCGGAAAGGCAGTGGTCTAGAGGCACTGCAGGCACACGCGCACAAGGACCACTCCAGCGATTACCTAGTCATGTGAGACTCAGGGGCCCTGGTGGGCGGGGCCAACTGGAAGGCAAGGTGGTCCATTAAGCCCTGAGACTCCACCTATCCCAAGCTCAACAGAGAGGCTTCTGCAGTTTTGCAACTCTTGTATCATAAGGCTGAATCCAACACAGAAGTTCTCCCGGCACAGTGAAAATGCCGAGACAAGGGAAGGGATCACAAACAAAAGAAATGGAGGAAAACAAACAACTGGATATAGAGTTCAAAACCACACTTATAAGGTTTTTCAAGAATATGCTAGAAAAGATAGATAAATTTAGCGAGTCCCAAGAGGAGATGAAAAAGGACCAACTAGAGACACTGAAATAAAAGTATTATACAGAGTCTTAACAGCAGACTAGAGGAAGGCAAGAATCAAGTCAAAAATTTGAAATATAAAGAAGCAGAAAACATTCAACTGGAAAAGCAAGAAGAGAAAATAATCCAAAAATGTGAAGATAATGTAAGGAGCCTCTGGGACAGCTTCAAGCGTACCAACATCAGAATTGTGGGGGTGCCAGAAGAAGAGAGAGCAAGATACTGAAAACCTATTTCAAGAAATAATGACTGAAAACTTCCCACATCTGGTAAAAGAAATAGACTTACAAGTCCAGGAAGCACACAGAACCCCATATAAAAGGAATCCAAAGAGGACCACACTAAGACACATCATAATTAAAATACCAAGAGCAAAAAAAGATAGAATATTAAAAGCAGCAAGAGAAAAACAGTTCATTACCTACAAGGGAGCACCCATATGACTGTCAGCTGATTTCTCAACAGGAACAATGCAGGCCAGACGGGAGTGGCAAAAAATATTCAACGTGATGAATAGCAAGAACCTACAATCAAGAATAATCTATCCAGCAAAGCTATCATTCAGAATTGAAGGGCAGATCAAGAGCTTCACAGATAAGAAAAAGCTAAAGGAGTTCATCAACTCCAAACCAGTATTATATGAAATGCTGAAAGGTACTCTTTTAGAAGAGGAAGAAGAAAAAGGTAAAAGCCAAAAAATTATGAACAACAAATACATATCTATCAACAAGTGAATCTAAAAATTAAGTGAATTAAAAATTTGATCAACAGAATAAGCTGGTTAATATACTAGAATCAGGAGTACAGAAAGGGAGTGGACTGATAATTCTCAGGGGGAAAGGGGTGAGGGGTGTACAGGGAGAGACTGGACAAAAATCATACACCTATGGATGAGGTCAACAGGAAGGAGGTAAGGGTAGAGGGAAGCGTGGGAGCTGGGTGGAGGGGTGCTATGGAGGGGGAAAAAGAGAAACAAATGTAATAATCTGAATAATAAAGATTTAATTAAAAAAGAAAAAGAAAGGGAAGGGCCCTTGCTGGTGTGGCTCAGTGGATAGAGCATCAGCCCAGGGACTGAAGGATCCCGGGTTTGATTCCCACCAAGGGCAGGTACCTGGATCCTCACTAAGGTGCGTGCAGGAGGCAACTGATCAGTGGTCCTCTCTCATCATTGATGTTTCTATCTCTTTCTGCTCCCTTCCTCTCTGAAATCATAAAATATATCTTAAAAAAAAAAGAAAAGGGAAGGATTTCCACCTCTTCCCCCCAAATCCCCTCTGCCCCCAAATGATTGGTGACGGGGCTGAGATCTGTGACCTGTAAGCCACAGCAGGATGAGTCTGTGCGTGGTTTGCCAAGAGAGGTCCCAGGTCTGGGCATTGGGAGAAGAGCCTGTTCCTTTCTGAGTTTGGATGGCGGCGCCACCACTGCTTGGAGCCCAGCTGGTAGTCCTGGGGGCACTGAACGGAGGGCTGACCTTCCGCTTGTTCTCAGGGACCTGGATCTGGGTATCTAGTCAGAGATGTCATTCCCTTCTGTCCCACTTTTCTTTCTTTTTTGTTGTTGGTAATACTCACCCTGGGATATTTTTTCCCATTGGTTTTCAGAAAGAGTGGGGTGCGGGGGGAGGGGTGGAGGGGAGGAGATGGGAGAGGGGGAGGGATCTGCGTGGGGTGGGAGGGTGGTGGTCGGGTTCGAGAAGGGCCAGTGGTGGTGTCCTTTTCTGTCTCATGGGAAGAGTCAGGTGGATATTTGTGCAATCTTGGGGTGGCCGAGGCAATGCCAACATTAACACTGAAGTTAAGGCGCATAAATAAAAGCGCTGACACAGGTGACCCCATAGCAGTGGGGCATTTACACACAGAGTGGAGGGGAAAGTGGGCGACAGACGTGGACATAGATAATATTTTCAAAACAGTGGCACTGCACCTCCCATGTTGAAGTTTTCTGTTGTTTTGGGTTTTATAGTGAAATTTTGCTCAGGAAGATCCTCACAGGATGTGGAAGACCTTGTGATTCAGGAAGAGGAAGTGGGAGACCCGGCAGACGGTACATGCCAGTTGGCTTCTTGACGCCATTTGAACTGCAAGATGCGATGTGAAATGTTTGTACCACCTGAACAAACAGTGGCCTATCCATGCAATGAGTGTTATTAGCTCTGAAGAGGAAGGAAGCACTGATACATGTTACAACATGGATGAACTTGAAAACCTCAAGCTACGTGAGAGAAAGCTACGTGAAAGGGGACGTAAAACATCAGAGGGAGTATAATGAATATTGTTGTAATAACTGTACGGTGCCAGGTGGGTACTAGACTTATTGGGGAGATCACTTTGTAGATTGCATAAATGTCTAACCACTATGCTGTACAGCTGGGACTAAAATAATATCGAATGTCAACAGTAATTGAAAAATATTAAAAAATAATTGCATTTTCCCTCCCCCCTCCCCTGAGTCATATATATTGCTCAGGTGGTGTGACTCAGTTGGCTGAGCATTGTCCCAGGCACCAGGAAGTCACCGGTTTGATTTCCAGCCAGGGCACGGGCTAGATCCCCAGTAGAGGGTGCGCAGGAGGCAGCCAATCAACGATTCTCTTTTGCTCCCTTCCTCTCTATCTAAAATCAATAAAAAATGTATTTTAAAAAAGAGTCACACATTGTGTGATTCAGAATAGGAAAATCTACAGAGACAAAAAGTAGATTAGTATGTTGAATAGGGTTAGGGGAGTTGGGAGGAAATGGGGAGAGACTGCCAGGAGGCATAGGGTTTCTTTCTGGGGTGATGCATATGTCCGAAAATTGATTTTGGTAATGGTTGCATGACTCTGAATATACTAAACACCACTTAAATCGTACACTGTAAGTGGCATGAATGATATCTCAATAATGTTATTAAAAAATAAAACTGAATTTTTATCTACTTAATGTCACTCCGAACGTATTACAGAATTTTCTTCCGTGAGCTTGGCTGGCGCGATGCATCACCATGTTGAACATCCACCACAGCCATCTGTGTGCACCCTCCCAACAGACCCTGCCAACGGCCCCCGAGAACGAGCAGGGCGGGGGGGGGGGGTGAGTGACGGCAGGCAGGTACTCGGCCCGCGGAACAGACAGACGGCCAGTGTTGGCTGGTCGTCACGGTTCGGAAACGGAGGAACACTGGCTGGGCTGTGCTCTTTCCGAGAAGGCCAGGCCCTTCCTGAGCCGGATGGCAGCGGCTATATGTTGCTTGGACTCCAGTCCAGCGTTGAGCTCATTAATCAGGGGGGCATTCCGCGGGGGCTATTGAACTGAGATTTTATCTGGCAGCGGGGCCAGATGTTGACATTCAGACTTCTCCAGGACTGAGCGTCTCCAGCGAGCGGGCCCTGCCAGCGGAGCCTCTCTCCTGTGTGTTTAGCTTGGGCTCAAATCTTCCCTGCAGCAGCCCAGGCCTTCTAATGGTGGTGGCTACTCACTCTCTTCATTCTCTTTGTGCAGTTAAAAGCGATAAGTGGAATGGATTTTAATATTGTAGGCCACTTAACTCACTGCGTCAGAAATATCCCCGTTTCTCCCTGCCCGGGCAGCCCGGATGGTTAACACATCATTGCCATATGCTAAGGTTTCTGGTTTGTATTCCCCACTGCCCCCTTTCAAAATCAATCAATAAAAATTTCAAAACATTTATTAAGAGTGTTACTCTCGCTCTAACCGGTGTGGCTCAGTGGATAGAGCGTCGGCCTGTGGACTGAAGGTTCCCGGGTTCGATTCCGGTCAAGGGCACATACCTTGGTTGTGGGCACATCCCCAGTAGGAGGTGTGCAGGAGGCAGCTGATCGATGCCTCTCTCTCATGGATGTTTCTAACTGTCTATCCCTCTCCTATCTCTGTAAAAAATCAATAAAATATATATTTTAAAAAGAGTGTACGCTCATGTTCAGTGTCTTCATTTTCTACAATAAAATGATCTGATAGAGAAGTGGGAGAAGAAGAAACCAAGAGTCAAACTCTCTTCGTTTTTCCAGACGAAGCCATGTTTGAAAGTCTGTTTCGTGATGTGGAGAAGCTCGTGGAGAAAACCAAAAAGGCGTTGCATCAGGAATAAAGGACCGAATGCATTTCCTGAGACCTGTGCACAGCGATGTGCAGAAGGAAAGACTGGAAGACACAGCAGAGAAGAACCAACAGATCCCCACTGGGCTGTCGGATTAGGGAAGACAGGGTGATCCCTGAAGCCGGAGCGCTTTGTCCCTGACCCATTGTTGGAGGCTCTGTGTGTGGACACACCTGTGTGCACAGAAATGTAAACATTTCCTGTTCCCAAGACGTACCAGGCCCCGGAGGAAAGCCTGATTGGATCTAGGCCTCCTACCGCCTTAAATCACCTTGATGGATCCCTTTTCCCTCTAAGCCAAGACTCAGCTCCCCGCCACGCTCTGCAAGCGGTTCGTTGTCTGGTGTCTGCAGAGGCAGCCTGGTGGTGGTAGGGGGGGCGGCGGGGGCGCCCCGTGGGGAGGGGCGCCTCTAAGATGGATGGCGGGATGTTTGGGCTTTCTCGCAGGCCGCCCCAGGAAAAGCGAGCGATGCCTGTGGCCGAACGTGCCTCCGCATGTGCGCTCAAAGCGGGGGCCGGAATGCTTGGCCTGACACGGCCGTGATTTAGGGCGCCGGCTAATTCGTTGCAGCCGCGCCTCCGGAACCAGATGGCTGTGCGCACTCACAGGGCCGGTGCGCACACACAAGCACCACTTTGGGGCCGGCACCCCCACAACAGGCACCCGTGTCTCAGACGCCGGGAAGCCAGAGGTGCAGCGCCAACCCCACAGACAAACAGAAAACTGACGCTGAGAGAGACACGGGAAGAACAGCCTAGAAAGGAGTTCGCAGAGTTCGGCGTGTTCAGGAATTGGAAACTCGGGTCTTCAAAACAGAGGCCAACACGGAAGGGTTTCCGAGCAAGTCTGCGGCTTCCTGCAGGGGCAGGGCTGGGGGGGGGGGGGGGGGGGGACCGTGCTGTCCGGCTCCCAGCCCCACGCTGGGCTCGAACCACAGGGAGTCTTGGGCCTGAAAGGCAATCTGGTGGCCGGCCCAGGAAGCCGCCTCCAAATTACTTCTCTTCCGGGACCACACGTTTCCAATTAGATACGTGCCTCCCAACTGCACGCAGGTCCGGCCAGACCCCCCACCTCCCCCTGCCCTGGGGAGAGCCGGGCCTTTGTGAGCGTGTCGCGGTACAGGGAGTGGGGGTGGGCGATGTGCCCACAGTGGGGAGAGCTCTGTTCTGAGCTCCACACAATGTCACCCCAGAGAAGGTTTTTGTACTCATTGGCGGGGGGAGAAAAACGCCTTATTCAAGACCATCTGCCCATCCCCAGCGCGGAATGAAAGAACGTTCCATTTGGTGACCTGAATGCTAGACGGGACAGGGCGTGAGAACCACTATCCCAGATGAGGTTCGGTAACCAGCGGGCTGAAATAACCCCATCGTCTACAAACGAAGGAATTTTTTAAAAATAGGTTTTTATTGATCTTAGAGAGGCAGGGAGACGGGGAGAGAGAAACATTCCATGTGCCCTGGACAGGGATTGAACTGTGACCTCCCGGTTCATAGGTCGAGGCTCAGCCCCTGAGCCATGCCGGCCGGGCAGATCTCCGTTTTGATGGAAGATCTGTCATTCACTCCCCATGCTCTGGAGGAGCGCCGCTCAAGAAAAAGAGCGTCGTGGGCCCCAGGTGGCTGAGTTGGTTAGAGCTCATCCCTACACACCAAGGTTTCGGGTTCAATCCCCGATCAGGGCGCCTACAAGAATGAACCAATGAGTGCATAGATCAGTGGAACAGCAAATTCTCTCTCTCTCTCCCTCTCCTCATTCCTTCCTCTCTCTCAGATTCATAAAAAGAGTATAATAGTGTAACAGCCACAGCTGCCGGTCACTTACCTAAGGCTACATTCTCCAGGGACCACACACCCAATAATAGTGAAGTAAGTGGCACGAATCAACGCAAGACACGTTAACGAGGGATTCGGATAGACACCCCTATCTGTGCTAACATCCGGGAACCCAGCACGCAGTCTGCAATGACAGCGCGTCCCCAGTGGAACCAGCAGCCACCGGGGGCCGTGACTGCCTGTTGCATGCCCAGGCCTCACCTGTGCAGGGACCTTTGGAGCCCACCTCCATCCATCCTTGGAGCCCAGGAGATCCCACCCTCTGTGCTTCTGCCTCCATTTTCCACAGCCCGGCCCCTGGACCCTGGCACGCAACCGTTTCCATGGCAATGGGCAAAGCCAGTCCTGGCGGGGGACGAGGGACGGTGAGAAAGCTTTTGCTGGCTGAACACAGCTAATCAGGAGAACAACTGGGCTGGGGAAGGGGCCAGTGGACACCCTCTTCCCCTCCCCCCTTAACACCTCACGGACAGCCTGTCACCAGATGAGCTTGGTAAGGGAAAGCAAAGCTGGCTGCTGTCCCCACTCCCTGTTGGAGACCACAAAGCTCAGGCAAGCTGCAGAGACCCGGCGTTCTCTGTGCAGCCACTCCTACGCTCGTGCATGCATTTGTGGGTGCTGTAAACATGGGCTGGGGGCCGCCGCTTTGCCAGACTCGGCGCTTGGAGCTAGGATTGCAGACAGAAACCAGCAGGCAGAAGCTTGGCCCTGAGAGTAAGAGGCGGGGGGAGGTGTTTCATTCACCGCGTTCCATTCACCATCTGGGGCCCACGTCTTCCAGGAGCCTGGGGGTTCTCTGAGGCCTGGGAGGGAGGTCGTGGCTCACCACCTGGCAGTGAGGTTCTGGTGGATCCACAGGACAGCACTAGAGGTATGGTCCTGAGGTGCAGGCCACCGCACGGCCATGGGATAGGGAGGAAAGCCTGGGTGATGTCTGAGGCCCGAGGTCAGGCAAGGTCTCCCCGGGGTGGGTCGGAGAGGGGAATGAAGCCGGAAGCGAATCCTGAGGGAAGGCTTCCCAGCACAGGCACAGCCCTGCAAAGGCCCGGGGCAGCGGAGGGCGTAGACCACTCAGGGGGACCCTGAAGCAGCTTGCCCTAACGTGTGTGGCTCAGTGGATAGAGCGTCGGCCTGCGAACTGAAAGGTCCCAGATTCAATTCTGGTCAAGGGCATGCACCTTGGTTGCGGGCACATCCCCAGTGCGGGTGTGCAGGAGGCGGCTGATGGATGTTTCTAACTCTCTATTCCTCTCCCTTCCTCTCTGTAAAAAATCAATAAAATATATTTTAAAAAAAGAAGAGGCAACCAAAGAATGCATAACTACATGGAACAAGACGTCGATGTTTCTCTCTCCCGCCTTCCTTACTCTCTCTCAAATCCATCAATCATTTTTGTCTGAAAGAAAGAAGACTGGCAGGGGCTTGAAATAGGAAAAGAACTGAAAACGCTACCAGACCAAACCCTGCTGACAAGGGAGAGAAGCTTGACAGCCAGAAGCAGGAGGGGAGCGGCTGCGGGAGGCGTTTCTGCTCCTTATTGTAAGAAGTGGGGCTCTGTCAGCAGGAAATGAAAAGCAGGAGGAAGACGGGGACTGGCAGCAACAGAGAAAGGCAATTTGTGGGTCAACCAGAGAATATGGCAGGTGGAGGCGGGCTCCTGCACGCTGGCCAGAGGTCCGGCCAGGGCCGGTCAGGGCCGGTCAGGGCCCCAGGGCGCTTCTGCTGTGGAGATGAGCGTGGTTCCACCCAGCAATGTCGCAGAACCGGTTTGGGGTCTCTCTCCCCCAGACCTGTGTGCTCACTGCCAGGGGCACAGAGTCAGGGGCAGGCAGGGACATTGCAGTCTGGGAGGAGCCCCAGGTTCCTCTCGTAAGGGTGCCCCCGGTTTGTGTGAGAACCATGTCACCCCGAAGAGCCGGACTGGACAGGAGGGAAACTTACTCTTCAAAGAACAACAGACACATGGTTTTCAGACCAAGATGTGTGTGTTTATAGTTAGATTTTTTTATATATTTTTTTCATTGTTGATAATATTACAGATCTCTCCCATTTCCCTCCTGCCCTCCCCCTCCTTATTGATTTTTTATTTATCTTTATTATTGGAAGAATTACAGATGTCCCTTTTTCTCCCCATGGGAGTTACAGTCATACTTAGCAGGAGCTGTGGGGGGAGGGAAGAGGGGATCTCATCTAAACAAAACGGTATATAGAGAAGGAATGAGCCCCGGCCAGGAACCTGGTTGGTTGGAGTGTTGTCCCCATATGCCAAGGTTGGGGGTTTGATCCCCACTCAGGGCACATACAAGAAGCAACCAGTGTTGCTCAGTAGTTGAGCTTCGACCTATGAACCAGAAGGTCAAGGTTTGATTCCCAGTCAGTGCACAGGCCTGGGGTGTGGACTTGATCCCCAATGGGGAGTGTGCAAGAGGCAGCCGATCAATGAGTCTCTGTCATCATTGATATTTCTATCCCTCCCTCTCTCTCCCTTCCTCTCTGAAATCAATGAAAACAATTTTTTTTTTAAAAGAAGCAACCAATGAATGCATAAGTGGAACACCAAGTAGTCGTTTTTCTCCTTGGTCTCCCTTCCTCTCTCTCTTTCTCTCTCAAATCAAGAAATGAAGACTTACAAAGATAAAAAGGATGAATTAAAACAGTGGGGAAAACGCTGGCACGAGCGCTGGACACTCCTGGCAGATGCTGTAGCTGTCAGGTTCCTCGCCAAGAAGGCCAGGGACCACCTGGGGCTCGGGGTGGTCAGACGGGAGAACGGAGGAGCAGTTTCTCCTGGAGACAGACGGCTCTGCCCATTGAGGACCCTCTCCCGGCTCTGCCCATTGAGGACCCTCTCCCGGCTCTGCCCATTGAGGACCCTCTCCCGGCTCTGCCCATTGAGGACCCTCTCCCGGCTCTGCCCATTGAGGACCCTCTCCCGGCTCTGCCCATTGAGGACCCTCTCTCGGGAACGTTTCTCTGAGAAAGGCAGACACATTCTGAGCGACTGCCGCCCACCCGCCCGCCGGGAGCCGCTCGGGGCCGGGTGACAGCCACAGCGGTCTGGAAGCAGGCACCGAACAGCGCTGGGACAGCTTCTCCTCCACCCTCGGCTCACGGCTCGGCCACCCCTCCCCTCCCCTGGCTGAGAGCGGCTGCCTCTGCTCCACAGGTTATAACTGTTCTGCATTTCCCCCTTGGGGTTCATCTCATTTGGTAAAAATTTTTATTTTATTTTATTTTATTTTTAATATAAATCTTTATTGCTCAGATTATTACATTTGTTTCTCTTTTTTCCCCTCCATAGCTCCCCTCCACCCGGCTCCCACCCCTCCCTCTGCCCTTAGCTCCCTCCCATTGATCTCATCCATAGGTATATGATTTTTGTCCAGTCTCTCCCTGTACACCCCTCACCCCTTTCCCCCTGAGAATTGTCAGTCCACTCCCTTTCTGTGCTCCTGATTCTATTATATTCACCAGTTTATTCTGTTGATCAAATTTTCAATTCACCTGATTTTTAGATTCACTTGTTGATATATATTTGTTGTTCATAATTTTTTATCTTTTACCTTTTTCTTCTTCCTCTTCTAAAAGAGTACCTTTCAGCATTTCATATACTGGTTTGGTGGTGATGAACTCCTTTAGCTTTTTCTTATCTGTGAAGCTCTTTATCTGCCCTTCCATTCTGAATGATAGCTTTGCTGGGTAGAGTCATCTTAATTGTAGGTTCTTGCTATTCATCACGTTGAATATTACAAAAATTTTAAATGACAGTCAAGGGGTTGAGCAGCACGAATTGGCAGCTACAGAACAGTCCCTTGATGTTCAGCCCGAGTGGGAACATAGTCAGTGAGAGCAAGAGAGCTGTGTGTAGGGCCAGGTGGGTCCTGGAAGGAGGGCAGGGGTGGGTGTGTGGGGGGCTCTGTAAAGTACATGATTTTCTCACCACCATGCTGTGCACCTGGAACCAACACAGGACAATGTGGAATGTCAGCGCAATTGAAAATGAACATAGGTGAAGTACCCAGCTGGGTACTCAGTGGTTTGAGTGTTGTCCTGAGAACCAAGGTTGTGGGTTTGATCCCCAGTCAGGGCACCCACAGAACCAACCAATGGAGGCACGGATCAATAGAACAACAAGTCGATGTTTTTTCTCTCTCTCCTTTCCTCTCCCTCTGAAATAACTCAATAAAAACAAACACATGAATATAAGTTAAAATAAAAAAATTTTTAAATCATGGTAAAATACACATATACAATTTACCATTTAACCTTTTGTTAATCCTAACCTGAGGATATTTTTTTCATAGATTAAAAAAATATATATATTTTATTGATTTTTTTACAGAGAGGAAGAGAGAGGGATAGAGAGCTAGAAACATCGGTCAGCTGCCTCCTGCACACTCTAACTGGGGATGTGCCCGCAACCAAGGTGCATGCCCTTGACCGGAATTGAACCTGGGACCTTTCAGTCCGAAGGCCGACGCTCTTATCTATCCACTGAGCTACACCGGTCAGGGCTATAGATTTTTTTTTTTAAGAGAAAGTATAAGGGAGAGGGAGAGACACAGAGAGAGAAATATCGATGTGAGACACATTGATGGAATCCAGGACCCTTCGGTCTGCAGGCTGAGGTTCTATCCATTGAGCCACACTGGTGAGGGCAACATGGTTTTTTTTGTTGTTGTTGCTGTTGCAAAACGTTTTATTATTTCCATTTGGTCCAATGCCTGGGAGAGGCTCCTGGTGGTTAAAGGGTTGGCTGGAGGTTTCGGGGAGCAGCTCAGGCCAAAGCCTGACACCAGGGGATGCAGAGGGGTCCCTCGAAGGTCCCTAGTCTTGCCTGAGAGCCAGCCCTTGGGAGAGATCTGCCTCGCTCAGCCTGGGGTGGGCAGCCTGCGGGGGTGAGTCAGGGGTGGTCCACCTTCTGGCTGCGTTTCCCCTGCTCACCCTGGAAGCCGCAGACGCGGGCTGTGCGCCTAGAGGAGGCCCTGCGGCTCCCAGGGGGCTGAGCCGTCCATGCAGCGCTCGACCCGCAGCCGCGTGAAGCGCGTTCGCCTTATTGTGCAACCGGCCTCCACGTGGGTCGTCTTGCAGGATGGAAACTCTGGCCTGTCAGACAGTGCCCCCCCCCTGGCCCCGGTCCCCTCCCAGCTTAGCCACCACCAGCCTGCTCTCTGCCGCCAGGAGCTCGCAAGCCTGGGCACCTCCTGGCCAGGCGGGTCCTTCCTCCCCCCGCCGCGCAGCAGACGGGCGCTGGCCTCCTCATTCTCTGGAAAAGGAACAGAAACAGACAGCAAAGCCCGTCCTGCAAAGCTGTCTCCCTAAGGGCTGCAGCGCACCCCAAGCTGAGCCACACGGGGGAAAGCCCGCAGGAGGGAGCCGGGCGGGAGTGAAACACGCTTGTCTTTGACAGTGGCACTTAGTGGCATGGGGACAACTGGGTGGTCGTCCCAGTGAATTGTTGTGACTCTGGACACGCCCGTTAGGCAGCAAACGCTGCTCCCGCCGAGGTTCTGTGCTCCTCACTCGGTGTTCTTGTCGTCCACGTGGGCCCCCTGGAGGGCGTCACTGACCCTGGATCAGGTCCGAGGCAGACGCTGGCTCCCAGGAGCGGACACCCACCTCTCCCGTGCCCCAACCCGGACTCCACACCAAGACCCGGCAGGCGGCCCCTCCTGAGGCAGACAGAGAGGTGGGACTGGCCTCTACCCTCTGGGGAGCAGAAGGTGGCCGACAGCCATCTGCACCCTGGCCGGTGTGGGCCAGTGGTTAAAACATCAGCAGGCGCACCACAGGGTCGAGGGTTTGAGTCCCAGTCCAGCGCTCGGGTCTGAGCTGTGGGTGTGTTCCCTGGCCAGTCCCGGTCCCAGGCAGGTGCAGGGGCAGCTGATCCATGTGTCTCTCTCTTTCTCCCCCGCTCCCTCCACCCTCCTTTCCACTTTCCCTAAAAAAAAAATAAATCACTGGAAAATACCCTGGTGAGGATGAGCACCACAAAAAGAGCTTGATTGATTGCATAATGAAAGGAAGTCACAAGGAAAACCCCCTGCCACACCTGCTGCCCTTGTTGGGAATGATAGATAGACAGACCGATAGATAGATCAATAGCTAGATCTTTCCCTGCCAACCCACCGCTCCCGGTCAGCCGGCTGTGGCTTGCATGGGACCAGTTGATGCAGTGGACTCGGGACAGGCAGGTGAGCACGCCTCCAGGGCAGCCCAGCGCCCCTCCCTGGCTGTCTGGCCCTCAGCGGAGAGGGTATTTATTAGTGTCCCTGTCCCTGAACTCCTCGCTCCCTCTTTCAAGAAGCCTGGAGACATGACAGTGATGTGCCGAGATTTAAAGAAAACACAGCTGAGTCCGGCCAGGGTGGCTCAGGGGTTGAGCATCAACCTATGCACTAGGAGGCCACGGTTCGATTCCCGGTCAGGGCACCTGCCTGGGTTTTGGGCTCTATCCCCAGTGTGGGACGTGCAGAAGGCAGCCGATCAGTGATTCTCTCTCATTGATGTTTTTCTCTCTCCCTCTCCCTTCTTCTCTGAGATCAATACAAATATATTGTTAAAAAACAAACAAGCCCTAACAGGTGTGGCTCAGTGGATAGAGCATCGACCTGCAGACTGAAGGGACCCAGGTTCGATTCCGGTCAAGGGCATGTACCTTGTTGCAGGCATATCCCCAGTGCAGGGCATGCAGGAGGCAGCTGATCCATGTTTCTTTCTCATCGATGTTTCTGATTCTCTATCCTTCTCCCTTCCTCTCTTACAGAAATCAACAAAATATATTTAAAAAACAAAACAAGCAAACAAAACACCACACACAAACACACACACACACACCCCAGTGCATGTTTATGTCTCCACAGCCAGGAACATGGCCGTCTCTGAAGCTCTCTACCAAGGCCAGGGCTGCTTCCCCCGGCCCACGCCAGCCAGCAGTTTCCATGTTTTCATGGCAACGGATCAGCCCCTGTAGGTACTGAGTAGAACAAAGGAAATTGCCGGGGCGGGCTTGGGCGGGGGGTGGAGAGTGGAGGGGTAGAGATGGGAAGGACTTCCAGAGGACAGGCCCCCCATCCCCCAGCTCTTCTCAGCTGCTGAGAATGCTAGGCCCCCAGAAGAGCTTGTGTGGGGAACTTAATGAATGGAAGATGGAGGAGGAGGAGGGAGCGGAGGAGAGGGCGTTAGGAGAGGGGCAGCCATCAGCTCCCTAAGGGGAGTGTCTGGAGGAAGCAGCAGCATTGGCACCACCAGGGAACTTGCTAGAGATCCAGTTTTTCAGTCCCCACCACAAAAACTTGATTGATTTGAGAGAGCGAGAGCGAGAGAGAGATGGTTTTGTCGATCTATGTCTTTATGCATTCGTGGGTTGATGCTTGTCTGTGCCCTGACTTAGTCCATCAGAGAGTTAAGTCATGATTCTCTTTAGACCAGCCAGGTCTGAATGAATACATAGAAGTTAAAAATTTATAATAGCCATGCCTTTAAAAGGGGAAAAAACAGTTAAAATGAATTTTCATAATATATTTTATTTCCCTCACCATGCCTGAGACCTCTCCCTCATCTGTTCTCAGAAACCAGGAACATCAGTGCCGACTTTCTCCAAAACCCTTAGCCTGTGGATCCCTTAGTCTGGCTGATCCTGCCTCAGAAATACTGTATTTTCTGGCGTATAAGATGACTTTTTAACCCAGGAAAATCTTCTCAAAAGTCGGGTGTCATCTTATAGGGCGAGTATATCCCAAACTTTATATTTTAACTGGAAAAGTTGGGGGTTGTCTTACACACCAGTCGTCTTATACGCCGGAAAATACGGAAGGTTTCCCATCAGCCCACCCTATTCATCTCTTGCTCAAGTTACCGGCAAAACAACCCGAACTATCCTTCTTAAAGGAAAGTCTGGCCAGACGTCCCCTCATTGACCCTTTCCATTGGTTTCTATTGCTCTTTTTATTTTTATAACTATTGTTATTGATCTCAGAGAGGGAGGCAGAAGGAGAGAGAGAGAAACATCCATGATGAGAGAGGATCATGGACTGGCTGCCTCCTGCACGCCCCCACACTGGGGATGGAGGCTGCAACCTGGGTGTGTGCCCCTGACCAAGAGTCGAACTGTGACCTCCTGGTTCCTAGGTCAACGCTCAACCACTGAGCCACGCTGGCTGGGTGATTCCTATTACTCTGAAGATAAGTGCCATTGTCCTCAAGACAGCCTACAAGCCAGTGACCCTCGATTTTCTCTTTAGAGGACTTTGGAGCTGCCAGCTATGGTCAGGAGGAGCTCTGTGGAATTTTCCTTCAATCTGGGACATCCTGAACCAGTAGCCTCCATACTTGGGGTGGGCAAAGAGCCACCTAATCCATATTTTAGGGTGTGGTGGCCATACAGTCTCTGACAACTATGCAGCTTTTCCAGGAAAGGAGCCACGGACCATGTCCTTTATGTGACCAATTCTCCCTCTACCCGGCGGCCCCATCCATCCACACCGCTGACATGTCTCTCCCGGGTCCTGCGACCACCACCTCCCGGTTCTCCTCCATCTCCTTCACTTCACTTTCTTGGATTTAGCAAAGGGACACCTGGCCATGGCCCATCCTCGGAAACCCTCTGCCGGTTCCATGGCTCTGAGGATACACACCCAGTTATTATTATTATTCTTTATTTAGTATTGATTTCAGAGAGAGAGGAAGGGAGAGAGAGAGAGAAAGAAGCATCAATGTGAGGGAAACCCATCAGTTGGTTGCCTCTAGTATGCGCCCCTACCAACCGGGGGGATTGAACCCAAAACCTAGGCATGTGCCCTGACCTTTGACCTTTTGGTGCAGGGGACAGTGCTCCAACCGACAGAGCCAGCACCACCCCCAATTCTTCTTGAGAATTTCCTGGTACAAGAGGCTTGGGGGGACATTCTGGCTGGAGGAGGGCAGGCTAGGGAGGTGTTTGTCCACTGACAGCCACTGTTACAGAGGAAGGAAGAGTGAAAATGGGCACCCTGTTTGAGTTATTTCAGTGCCGATGGCATTGAGTTCAACACCCAGACCTGGGTGTGGATGGCCATTCTACACCCACACTGGGAACCTGGCCCTTAGGAAAATCGGGGGGCTGTTGGCTGTGATAGGCCCCTGGAACCAACATCCAAAGCACCTCTAAACGAGAACAGGAGCCCAGGCAGGGTGGCCCAGTTGCTGAGTGTCGACCTCTGAACCGGAAGGTTCGGTTCCCGGTCAGGGCACAGGCCCAGGTTATGGACTGGATCCCCAGTGTGGGGCGTGCAGGAAGCAGCTGATCAACGATTATTAATGTTAATGTTCTCTCTCATTATTAATGTTCCTCTCTCTCTCTCTGAAATAAATATAAATATATTTTAAACAAAAACTACAACAAGAACAGGAGATTTTCGCCCTCAGAAAACCAGAGACTCCCTACCTGGGGCGCAGGATCCCAGGCCTGGATCCATAAACAGAGGGCCGGCACCCCCTCTGTTTACGCCTAGAAATGGACGTGGCCGGCATGCTGGCCATGTGGTGCCGTTTCTGGGAAACCCGCTCGCTTCCTGAGCTGGACGCCCGTGTCTATGGAGCTTGGAGCCGAGCCCTGTGCTCTGCTTGGAGGCCGTGAGTCGGGAAATCCCAGGGGCTGGCGGCTTCCCTGCGTTTTGTTTGGCAACCGGGGCACAGCTGACCTCCTAGCAGCCGGTGTTCAGGGCCGGGGGCGCTGCGCCCCAGAAATGGTCCCTGCCAGCCCAGTGGGACCTGCTCGGATTTAGGGCCCATCTTGCTGGGGGCACCCCCTCTGCTGAAGGGGATGGGCGTGGTTGGAGGGGAGGATGGAGAAAGGTGTTTGGAGCACAGAGAGCGCTCCTGTGCTCACTTCAGCATAAGTGGGGGGGGGGTGGGGGGGAGAGGATGAATGAATGAATATGAGCAATCATGGGTAAGGGGCAGAGAGAGAGGGAGGGAGAAAGAGAGAGAGAGAGAGAGAGAGAGAGGGAGAGAATGAATATGAGCAATCGTGGGTGTGGGGAGCCGGGGGATAGATATACAAGGAAACCTAAGGTGTCTGTGTCCACAAACCTGAAAAATGAGACTCAGCACGAGTCAGACTGAACAGGCAGCGGAGAAAAACTACCACAAAGTTTACCATATTCTGGTGTCTAAGACGACTGGGCATATAAGACGACCCCCAACTTTTCCAATTAAAATACAGAGTTTGGGATATACCCACCCTATAAGACCACACCCGGCGTATAAGACGACCCCCAACTTTTGAAAAGATTTTCCTGGGTTAAAAAGTCATCTTATATGCAGGAAAATGCGGGGTAGATCAAATACATCTACTCAGACATCGAGCACTCAGAGGACCAAGAAATTGAAGAAGAAAAAAGCCTTAAAGCAGAAATGCAGGTGACAGATACGCAAAAAGGGAGAGAAGAGGAGGACGAGGAGGAAGAAACTCGGATATTGAAAACCATGTAAACATGTGGGGGACTGGCCCGGCCGTCCCCCTCAATGGGAGGCAGAGCCAAAGGGGCAAGGGTGCCTGGGAGACAGGTTCAGGGGGTCAGCCCAGTGGGGAGGAGCTGCCACTGCCCACTGCTCCCCTGGGTGCAGTCTCGGGGGATCCCTTGGCGGTCAGGGGGCCCGGCAGGGTGGGAGTGGGGCGTAGAGAGGGATGGGGTGCACTCCTGGGTCGGGGAGAGCCTGTTTTTTTTTTTTTTGTTTTTTTTTTTAAACAAACATCCAGATACCCTGGTTGCAGGCCCTCAGGTTCAGTGCAAACAACTTTCATTCCAATCCGCCCGCCCCCTCCGCTGGCGTCCTTATCTCGCAGTGAAACGTGTCCCGGAGCGGGGCGCGGAGGAGGGCCAGTCTGAACCTCCTGACAGTGAGCGGCCCCGATGCAGGCCGCCCCGTGGCGCCACAGCGGCTCCAGGCCCGGCGGACTGGTTTCCCCATGCGGGCTCTTGCTGCGGGCGCATTCCCCGGATGGCGGGGTGGGGGTGGGGGGGCCTGGCTCCCACCTGCGTCTGCTGCCCTGGCTCAGAGCTGGTCCTGTGGGCTGGCCCCTCAGGTCCCGGGGTCCCCTCGGAGGGTTCAGTTGCGTTGCAGGGGCGTTCAGTTTGAGCTGGGATTCCCGTGGGCCGCAGCTGTCCGGTTGTGTTCTTCGAGTTATTTTTATTGTTATTTCTCAGTCGACGGTCATGGGAGGCTTTTGTTTTTTCTTTGTTTTTGTTGTGGAAATGATTAGAGATGTCGCTGTCCCCTCTGCCTCCCTTGCCCACCTCCTCCCAGCCTGCTCCCCTCCCTCTTCCTTTGGGTAGTTCTGAGGGTTTTTATAGCTTAAACACCAGCATTTCTGGGGTCCCCAGAGGGCGTATTCCAGAGTCTGTGTCCACAAAGAGGAACCATACTCCCACCCATTTTCATGCCCGTCTTTGGCCTTTTAAAACCCTCTTAACATGCAGGCATGTTACCTGGCAAGAATGCACACATGTTCTTGACATGTTTTAACCACGGGTCAGGGGTTCTGGGCCTCCAGGGAGAGTTACACCCACAGCCGATGACGTGAAGTTGAGCCCACCTGCCCCTGCCTGTCTCCCCTCCCGCCTCCCCCGCCCCGCCCCAGGGAAACGAAGCGAGAGCACAGCCACTGTGAGCCTCTGCTCTCCTCCGGAATGAAGCCAAACACCCACCCGCCGAGGGCAGAGCACCGCCTGGAGCGAGGCGGCGTGACCGTGCCCCTACCGACCCACCATCCCAATTCGCACCTTGTCTGCCTGGCCAATACCCTTCCCTGGCCACTGCTCCAGGTATTGTCTGGCCTGAGCTGGTGTGGTTCAGTGGGTAGAGTGTCAGCCTGTGGACTCAAGAGTCCCAGGTTAGATTCTGCTCAAGGGCAGGTCTCAATTGCAGGCTCCTCCTGGGCCCGGGCCCTGGTCAGACTCAGGCAGGAGGCAACTCATCCCTGTGTCTCTCACATGGATGTCTCTCTCTGTCTCTCCCTCTCTCTCCCACTCCCCTAAAAATCAATGGAGCAATCAACCAGTCCTCACTGGTGTGGCTCAGTGGATAGGGCGTTGGCCTGTGGGCTGAAAGGTCCCGGGTTCGATTCTGGTCAAGGGCATGTATCTTGGTGGCGGGCACATCCCCAGTGGGGGGTGTGCAGGAGGCAGCTGATCTATGTTTCTAGCTCTCTCTACCTCTCCCTTTCTCTCTGTAAAAAGTCAATAAAATGTATTAAAAAAAAAGATGTTTTGGGACATCATCTGTATCCAACACCAGATGCGTGCCCCTCTCCACAGGTCCTCTCCGCGCGCAAGCCGGCCGCAGCCTCTCCCATAAGGAAAAGCGGTGGTTCTCTCGGGGCCCCTGTGGCTCAGGGGTTGAGTGTGACTTAATGAACCTCGCAGTTGGAGTCCCGGTCAGGGCCCGTGCCTGGGTTGCAGGCTCGATCCCCAGTGTGGGGCGTGCAGGAGGCAGCCCATCAATGAATTTTATTCTGTAAAAGCAGTGGTTTCTACACCCCGAGTCCCTCCTCGATGCTGCCCCCACCCTGGCCAAAGGCCACTCATAGGAAGAAGCCCTGGAGTTCGATGCCGGTCAAGGGCACAGGCCTGAGTGACGAGCTCGATCCACCGTGTGGGGCATGCAGGAGGCAGCGGATGCATGATTCTCTCTCATCACGGATGCTTCTCTTTCTCTCCCTACCTCCCCCCCTTTCCTCTCTGAGATCAATAAAAATGTATGTTTTTAAAAGCCACACACACAAAATCAAAGCAAACGCTGATTGAGATCATTTTAAGAAAAGGAGAGATAGTGAGTGCAAAGCTATCAGACCCCGCGTGTCAGCGTGGAAAGCCGCCTGCGCACAGGGTCAGGGGCAGCAGCACAGGACAGATGGCGCCTTGTCATCTGCTGATGGACAGGAGGGACAGCTCCCCAATGCCGGCCACTTGGTGGGGAGCCCCGGGAACCCCCCTCCCGGCCCGATGGCCATGTCCGTGTTTCCTGGAAACGGAGCTGGCGGTGCAGCCCGGGGGACAGTCCCAGGCAGCCAGCTCCGCAAACTGCATGTGGTCAGACCCAAAAGGCGCTGCCTCCGTGCGCGCCAGCCTTCCCACCGCCCAGGCTCAGCCAGCCCAGATCCGTCTTTCTCGGCTCGACGCCCTGTGAGAGGGGGGCCATACATCTTGTTATCTTCAAAGCGCGCTCTTGGGGAGCTGGGCGGGCAGAGGCAGCGGGGATGAAAGGGAGGCCGGATGGAAACCACCTGCCGCTTCTGCTTTGGGGAATGGGAAACCGGGCCCCCTTCCAGCGCCTCGGCTCCAGCGGCCAGGCATAACCCTGTCCGCCCAGCGTGTACTTATTGACCTGCTTATTTATGACAGGTTCAGAGAGAAACGATAGTTTGTTCCACTATTGATGCATCCATGGGTTCCTGTGTGTGCCTTCAACCTTGACATAGCAACACACTACTCTATCCAACCAAGGTGCTCAGCCAGGGTCATATCAGCATCTCCTCCTCCTCCTCCTCTCTCCCACCCCCTCCTCCTCTTCTTCCTCTTTTTCTTCTCCTCTTCCTCCTCGTTCTCCTCTTCCTCCTTCTTCTCCTCTTCCTCCTCCTCCTCCTCTTCCTTCTTCTCCTCTTCCTCTTCCTTCTCCTCCTGCCTCTCCTCCTCCCTTTTACTATTGATTGAATTTATTGCATTCACATTGGTGAATGAAATTACACAGGTTTCAGATGGACAGTCCTATAACACATCCTCTGTGTATTGCATTGTGTGTTCACCACCACAAGTCACATCTCCTTCCATCACCATTTATCCCCCCTTTACCCTCTCCCACCTCCGCGACTCTGTTTCCCTCTGATAATCATCATACTGCTGTCTAGATCTTTGAGTTTGTTTTTTGTCTTAGTCCCTTCATCTTTCTCACCCAGTCCCCCAACCTGCTCCCTTTCCTCCCGTCCCCACCCCCCCTCAGGGTCAAAACCTACATCAGATTCCCCAAGCTTCCTCCTCAGGTTAACCCCGTGTTCCCCTTTAGAAATCTCTTGCATATCTAGCACTTTTTGTGTCTACTTATTGAAGAACCTAAAACTAACAGAGGACAGTCACCAAAGTACTGCGTTATGTGAACCTGCAAGATAGTGTCTACCCATGTGACCATGGTTGTGTGTGTGTGTGTGTGTGTGTGTGTGTGTGGTGGGTGGGTGGGGGAAGGAGATGAGTATAAGCATGTAGAAAGAGCCCTAACCGGTTTGGCTCAGTGGACAGAGTGTCGGCCTGCTGCCTGAAAGGTCCCAAGTTTGATTCCGATCAAGGGCATGTACCTTGGTTGCAGGCACATCCCCAGTAGGAGGTGTGAAGGAAGCTGCTGATGGATGTTTCTGTCTCATTGTTATTTCTGACTCTTATCCCTCTCCCTTCTTCTCTGTAAAAAAACAAACAAAAACAAAATATTTATTTATTTATTTATTTATTTTTTAAGATATATTTTATTGACTTTTCACAGAGAGGAAGGGAGAGAGATAGAAAGTCAGAAACATCGATGAGAGAGAGACATCGATCAGCTGACTCCTGCACTCCCCACAGTGGAGATGTGCCCACAAGCAAGCTACATGCTCCTAACCAGAATCAAACCTGGGACCTTTCAGTCCACAAGCCGACACTCTATCCACTGAGCCAAACTGGTCTCGGCAAAAACAAAATATATTTTTAAAAATAGGCATGTAGAAAAAGATATATAAGCCGGCACATGCTCAGAACATCTCTGAGAAGGTAAGCTGAGATGGTCAATTCATGTTCTGCATTGCAGCTACAGTCTATAAAACTGTGGTGAGCCGGTACTGAACCACACCACCTCTCACCCACTGAGCCACACAGAAACCAGTGTTAGGTGTGTGTTTACTTGCAGGCGCCTTACCTAATATACTAGGTTGATTCATTAATAATGAAGCATGCCCAATAGCACTACCACTCACGCCGGAATAAGTTATCCTTACAGGAACACAGAGAAATGCTATTGAAAACACTCAACATGTTACAAAGCATGCAGCTAAAATATTCAATATAGAGATGTCATCTACAACATTTTCTTCGGAAGGCACGCTATGGCTCCCTTGCACTTGGGGATGCCAGACAGCGCGTCAGCCCTACGTACGCCTGGGGGATATTTAAAACAGGCAAATCACCAACAAAAATAACGAAAATGCCAAAGACATTGCACGAAATAGATGGCGGAAAGGACCCGTGTTTGTAGTGTGAGAGCTGAAACCGGGAGGCAGAGCACCGTCACTTTATCAGTCTCAGCTGGGGACATTCCCATGCATATATCCATGAAACTCAGCAAGTATTAATTTGGGGATTAAATACATAACTTACTAAGGAGGCTACATCACAAATGTAGAATCTGAATAAGGAAGAGGAAGTGTAACTGTTAACAGTCATTGTCTCTGGGGAGAACTAGGAATGAGAAAAAGTGACTAATGGATATTCTCTATTGCTTCTTTGATCTTTTTTTTTTTATATCCTCACTCAAGGATATTTTTCTCATTGATTTCTAGAGAGAGAGTGGGAGGAGGGAAAGATAGAGAGAGAAACAGGAGAGTGAGAGACAGGTTGACTGGTTGCCTCCCATACATTCTCCTACCGAGGATGGGGGACCTGCAACTGGGGTACATGCTTTTGACTGGGAATCAAACCCTCAACTCTTTCTCCTGCAAGTTGATACTCTAACCACTGAGAAAAACTAGCCAGGGCTGCTTTGTTCTTCTTTAAAAAATGTTATTGATTTTTAAAGAGAGAAAGAGAGAGAGAGAGAGAGAGAGAGAGAGAGAGAGAGAGAGAGAGAGAGATCAATCGGTTGCCTCTGGTACAGGATTGAACCTGCAACCTGGGTGAATGTGGCCTGATTGGGCATCGAACTGGCAACCTTTCAGTGCGCAGGATGATGTTCAACCAACTGAGCCACACTGGCCAGGGCTACTTCTTTGATCCTTACATCCAATACTAGTAGCCCATCATGCGATATCGCACCCAGTAGGCTGCCTGCCACTTCCGTGAGAGCTGGCCGGCCTGCGCTCGGGCATGGAGGCTGTGGGCTGGCCCCCTGTCCCGTCCGTGTCTGCTCCAGCTCTGGGGCGGGGGGGGGGAGCCTGGCTCGAGCCAGGGCGCAACAGCTCTTCGGTCCCCCATCTCCTTCTCCGCTCTGGGCCTCACCTGTGTGCACAACCTCCTCCTGTCCGGTCATGACCTGTTCCGGCATCCCAGCCTAATTTGCATATTTTCTCTTTATATATAGATTTTTGCTACATGTTCAAAATTTTAAAAAATGAACCGTTTCAAGGTTTCAAAAACTTGCCACAGTAAGAAGCATTAGTTAACTCCTGTGAGATTTCATTCTGCCCTTTGTAAAATGAGGAAGATACTGTCTATATGAGTTGGTGGTGGTGAGGGGTCAAGAAAAGTAGTTAGAAAAAGGGTCAGGATGGTGTCTGGCCCCTAACAGGCACTTGGTGGGAAGAGAGATATTTAGTTAATTCCCTGTCTTTCAAACCTTTACTTCTAAACTGAAAAGGTCTAGAGACCCTCTCAGTGTCTGTGAACCATACCCTGTTCTTTCCCAAGTTCTCTTCCCACTCCACTCGGTTACCTATTCAATGTCCATTCTGCTCTTAAAAAAACACACCCACAACTCTGACTTTTTTTTTTTTTAGCACAGCAATGTGCTCAGTTAAAAATACCACCTCAGCAATCCCTTGGAGCTCAAAGGGGCAGGTGAGCCAGTTTTGTCCATGAAATGTGGCAAAAATCATCCTGGCATTCATTCCTGAATAAAGAGCAAAAGCTTCACGAAGAGAACACAGACGGCCTTTCCCACACATTTCGGCTGGGGATGTGGATGTGATGCCCGGAAGTGTAGCAGCCATCTTGTGATCACGAGGGAAAATGACCTTACACTACAAAAGGTGAGGAAGACAGAGAAAAGGAATCCTGATCTTTAACGAAGTCACTCAGCCTTCATAGTCCACTCTTAGTTACAGAAGAAATGGAAATCCCTATTCACCGAGGTCATCATTGGGGTCACTGAAGGAGAGATGCACGAGGCCAACAGGGGTAAAGAATGATGAGTTTGTTAGTTCATCTGGGGCTGAGCCCCCAGGTGGCACCAGCACTCAGGGACAGGGAGTCAGAGGTCTTAAAGGACTCTAGGCAGGGTTTTTTTGTGTGTTTTTTTTTTCTGGGCAGAATATTCTCTGGGCAGGTCTTGAGGGGAAAGATAATGGTCGTAGCCAGTGAATGTGGTCTTAGCAGGTAGAATGTGGTCTTAACAGGCAGAATGTGGTCTTAGCACATAGAACAAGGTCTTAGCAAGCAGAATGAGGTCTTAGCAGGCAGAATGAGGTCTAAGTGAAAGGCAATGTTGGCTGTGATGAGGTCTAAATGTCCGTTCCCAGGGGAGGGGGTGCTTATTCAGTTATTTGATCTGACCTCACCGTCATGGTGGTGTTTTTCTCAGGTGCACAGTTGAGATCAGCCTGAACTGACTGACACTCCTACCAACAGAACCAGATGCTCCATAAAGGGTGTGGAGGGTCCTTCCCTCGCTAGCCTTTCTTCTGACATAACTCAGCGAAGGCAACAGCTTAGTCACCACAGTGGGTACCAACAAGCAGCCCAGATGTCTCTCCTCAACCCAGTACCGAAATACGTCTGACTGTGGGGGTCTCAGATCTCTCATACTCAGGTTACTACGTCAGTCCCTCTAATCTCCCCCACCCCCCGCATTGACTTCTCTTTGATCCCTCTTTTGGGTAACGGTTATCATTTTCTCTGCAAAACAAAGTGCATGTCACACCCAACCTTGATCTCTCCTTAACAGCTCAGTACCTCAAATCCGTCTATAAACTGAACTGATTAGAGGACGAGTTTCACACGGGGTGGGGTGAGGGTTGCAAAACATCGTTGGACTTTTAGCTGATGAACTGGGAAGAGAATGTGCTGACCAAGGGATGCATAGATCCAAGGGGCTTAGCAGGAAGGCATGTCCTCAGACACAGCTGCCTGGCTACATGTGGATGCATGATCTTGGCAGACTTCAGTGGTTCTGCATTTCAAACTGACAGCAGGGGCTGTGGGCTTAACTGTTTAAGCAAGCAGGAGCTGGGGTTTAGATTTATTCCAAATGTCATCTGAATGCCTACCGTGTGCCAGGTACTATTCTAAGTATTTTGGGATAAAACGAGAGAACAAGCAAGCAGTCAATATCCGTAACCTTTGTTGCTGGTGGGAAAGAGGAATTGGGGGAGTCGTTAGAGGAAAGAGAAATGAGCAAAGAAATTGTTACAGGTTGTGAGATGTGGCATGAAAGAAAGGAAGCTGATGACAGTCCTCGAGAAGGGGCAACGGTCGGCTGTGAGGATGGACTCCGTGAAGGACTCTCTGGGGAGATGCCATGTGAGCCGAGACTTCAAAAGAACAGAGAGAAGGCTAGAACTGCCAGATGCAGCAAATAAAAACATGGGACACCTCGTTAAGTTTGCATTTCAGATAAACAACACACACATACACTGACGGGGGCATACTGATACTAAAAATCATTCAGTATGTTGCCATGCAAACTAACTCAGAGTCCTGTGAACCAGCCAGCCATTCCTCTCCCAGATACCCAAAGGAAACAAAACTTATGTCTATACAAAGACTTCTACATGAATGTTCACAGAAGCTTTATTCTCAAATAGCTGGCAACTGGCAACAATTCAAATGCCTACCAATAAATGAACCAGGAAACAAATCATGGTGTATCCACACAGTGGGATACAGCAATGGGAAAGAACAAAACCATTGACCTCTGAAGCAACATATAATTACCTAAAAAGAACTAAACAAAGTGAAAGAACTCAGGCAAGAAGATGTATATGTGGTGCTTCCATGTACATAACACTGCAAATCCAAAGGTAACAATAGTGGACTGGTAGTTTCTCATGGAGGAGGGGTGGGAAGCACATGGGGAGTCTGGACAAGGGCACAAAAGGAACTTTTGAGGGCAGTAGATGCGTTCACTAACTTGATTGTGGTGAAGGTTTCTTGGATATATTTGCCTCCACAAAAAAATACACATGCAAATACTTGTGTGTGTTTGACTATTTTGGAGATCGGATGTGAATGGAATCCTACAGAATTCATCTTTTTGTGACTGGTTCACTTAGCACAATTCCTCAGGATTCATCCATGCTTTAGCACACGTCAGACTCTTCTTCCTTTTCAAAGTTGAATAATATTCCATTGTATGGATGAACCATACCTACAATGTTATCAACTCATCCATGGATGGACACGAGTTGCTTCCACCTGTTGGCTATTGTGAATACCGCTGCTATGAATGTGGGTGTACCAATGTCTCTTTGGGTCCCTGTTTGTCATTCCTTTGGGTCTGTAACCAGAAGTGGAATTTCTGAATCAGATGGTAATTTCATGTTTATGAGGAACCTCCATATTGCTTCTTCCTCAACTCTAAACCTGGTTGCCGAACACTCAACCAATTCCAGACTAACACCCACTCTCCCTCCCTTCACCTCAACACAGAGCAGCCTCTGCAGTGTTTCTGTCACCATCAACCTGAATCATGGACTATCCAGACCCCTTCCTCTCCCTCACCCAGTGGGCAGCCAAATCCCCTTCCTTCTATCTTGAACTATCACTTCTCCCTCTTTCATCTCATCCTCTTCAGAGCTGTCCTTACTCACAGTGTGAACTCTCTCAGATCTAGACATGTTTCCCCATCCCCACTGCTCCCAGTTTAGGCTAAACCACATGTCCCTGGCTCTTGGGGAACTATAACAGCCAATGGCCTTCCAAACCCTTTCTGTATCTCCAGTTACAATTACCAACCCATTCTCTCTGCTACCCATCTACATAGCACTTGTCATATAATGAGCCTTCAAAACATGAGTATATAAAACATAAGAATATTCATAAAATACTTCAGTTTAGGCTGATGATTATAATTTCTGAAAGGTATTTTTTGAAGAATTTTTAAATTAAAAAATATATGCAATCTTTGAAAAACTTCAAACTATACGGAAACCTAGAAGCAAAATAGTGAAAATCTTCCCCGATTGTACAGGGCCTATCACTATTAATGTTTTATTTTCCTTCTAGAAGTTTTTGTACATTCAAAGGTGCACACGTGTACACACATACACACAGTTTTATTTTTGTAGGAATGAATTCATATTCTAAACATTGTTCAACAACTCACTTTTTTTGTTTGTTTGTTTGTCCAGGCTGTCCTGGATAATTTTTCATCCCATAGCGATAATCACTATTAGCAAATTTTTCTCTGCCAGAAAAAATTCTTTTTGTGTACAAAAACTAAGTAAATATAAACATACACATACATTGACTTTTTAATAGGATCAAGTTCAGATTCTACATGTGGTTCACCAACCCGATTTTTTTCTCTTTCTGACACAAGAGTTCATCCCAGGAAACTCTACATCTCAATGCACAGCTCTGCACCCAACTTTTGGACAGCCACCTACGATTACACAATAACAATACAACATCATTTGTTCTTCCCATCCTCTATTGTTGGAAAGACAGAATAGCTTCTATATTTTGCACTTCTCAAATAAAGTGTGTGCTTCTGTGAGTACTTAACATCTGTAGGATTGACGGAAATACGTTTTCTGTGTCAAAGGTTACATATATTCAAAATGGTGTTAAATCTTACAAAATCACCCTCCAAGAGGTCATGCCCTGCAAACTCTTGCTTATTGTGGATGCTGTGCTCATCAGCCTTGGCCTTTACCAGTATTTTAATTTCTTGATTACTCTTCAAGTTGGTTCTGGCATCCTGTTACTTTGATCCACATTCACTAATCACCCAAGAAGCTGAGCCTCCTTCCCTCACTTGAATGGCCCTTTTTCCTCTTCTGTTATTTGTCTATCTATCCTTGTTCTCCCATGCCTTCTCTTTCTGCTGTTTTTGTTAATCCTCATTGGAGAATTTTTTTTCCATTGATTTTTAGAGAGAGAGTGAAAGGGAGGGCAGGCCGACACTCTATCCAGGGCTCCTCTTCATGTTAACATTGAGGTACTCAACCCTCTTGGTGTCGACATTTCCCGCCAGTCCTCGGTCCAATTTCCCACTCAAGGCGAATCCCCTGGTCACGAATGACCCTTGAAATATCAAGATGTCGGAAAAGGGCCTCTGTGGCGAGGGTCAGAGTGGAAACCAGGCCCCGGGCGGGATCTCCGGAGAGAAATGTGCCCAACAGCCGCGAAGCTGGGGATGAAGGTCTTTCTTTCCATCTGGAACCCGGCGTCTACCGAACAGTGGTCCCATTGTGCGTCTTTCCAGAAAGAGCGCCTCGTTGCCTGGCTACGGGGGCAACGTGCATATGAATGACTTGGCAGCTGGCCTGGCTTGGGAACTCCCGAGGAACATCTCCGGTGGGGTGCAGGCTGAGGTTCCAGGGACAGAGGGGATGAAAGGCTGAGTCCCTTCTTCTTCCTTCCTTCCTCCTTCCTTCTTCCTTCTTCTTCTAGCATCTTGTGTCGTCGAAGGGGCTTTACAGGCTCAGATGATCCCGGATATCCGGCCTCCACCGGTCTTGCGTTTCCTTCTTTGCAAAAATGGCGCTTTCCGGGATCCGACATGGCGGTGAGCAGGGCTGAATCTGGGAGCCTCCAAGCCCGCCCGGAACTTCCGGTGCCTCACTTCCGGCTTCTGGGACGTGGTAATCCCAACCCGGCATCCGAAGCAAGAGAGAGTCTCCCTCTCCAGACGACGGTCGGGCTCAGACCCTCGCTGGGGTGGTGGCTTTGCAAGGCTGGTTTCTGGTTGTAAACCGAGGACTTAATCTGGTCTGGGGTGGTGGGGGACAGGGGCGCCTGACAGAAACTGCCGGGACCGAGTGGGGAGCAGCCATGTCCCGCTTCTCTCCCTCCTTCACGTCTCTGCAGCATCCTTCCGAGGAGGTACCTCTCAGGTAACCCTCGGCGACACCTTACCCTACGGATTCTGCTTATGGCCTCGCTGTGCTTTTCCATGCCAGTTAATATTCAAGGAGGGGCTTGCCAGCCCACAAGGTCCTGCCTCCCGGCTCCCTCTGGCTGACCACGATGCTTTGGCCTCACCAGTCTTCATTTTGTTTTCTGATGTACCAAGGTCAATCCCCTCTACTGCACCCAGCCGAAGCACACCTTCAAGACCAAGTTCAGGCTCCTTGAGGCTCGCTGCGATCTCCTCTGCAGCTATACGCCACCGTATCCCACCATGACGACCACCACACCCTAGTGAGGACAAACTACTCTGGTCCCTTCAACTTTCCCATCCTTAGAACTTTTGCACACGTCCCATCTGAATCCTCATGGCTCCCCTTTCCTTTTCCACAAATTCCGGCGTGGCTTGGAGGCCGCGTTGCAGAGATTACTTCCTCCAAGAAGGGGGTTTGGAGGCTCCCGGAAAGAGATGTTAATGATTTGCTTTAGGTAACACTCCTCCTGTTTTTTTTGGGGGGGAGGGGGACAATAGCCTCCCCCTTATTGTGGGGGTGCTTATCCTCTACCCCGCTTCCCACCAAAGGCGGTTTATTGTATTATTTGGTGTTGTCCTGGCCACGGGGTTAGCGTGTGGCCCAAGCCAGGCCAGTTAACCTCCTTCTTGGGACAAGGGAAGCAAGACTATGCCTTGTAGAGGGATAACCTAGGAATAGCACTGTTCTGACCTCATGGAGAAGTCTTGCATGGCAGCACACAGCCAACACGTAGACTCAAGTGGTAGAGAGACAGCTGTTGGCGGCAGCCCATCACCCTGAGCACAGCGGCGCTCCTTCCCTCTCTGAGATTTGGTGACTGGAGCCAAGACCTAACCCCTCTTTGCCTAAACGAGTTGGAGTTGCCATGGTCACCCTCTGTGACCAACTGCATCCCCTGCCATTTAGCGGAGGTTGGCCAACTGAAAACTCTCATGGTGGAGGGAAGCTTAATGTGAGCTAAATTGGGCTTCTGACCCTTATAACCAGGATATTTACCGAGTGGGAACGATTGCCACAGTGATGCTCCCACATTCATGCAAATCAATCTTTAAAATAATTTTTTTTAATCAGCTGTATTTTCCGGCATATAAGATGACTGGGTGTATAAGATGACCCCCAACTTTTTCCAGTTAAAATATAGAGTTTGGGATATACTCGCCGTATGACACCTAGCGTATAAGACGACCGCTGACTTTTGAAAAGACTTTCCTGGGTTAAAAAGTTATTTTATATGCCAGAAAATATGGTAATGATAGAGAGAGGGATTTGTTGTTCCATTTGGTTATGAATTCATTGGTTGATTCTTATATGTGACCTGGCCAGTGACTGAACTCACAACTTTGGTGTATTGGGACGATGTTATAATCAACTGAGCTACCTGGCCATGACCAAACCCATCTTAATGTATGAATTGCTGCTCTGTAAGGGGACGACCTAGAAAGGGACATGTCTGCTTTCTGATGCCCTGCTGGGTGAGAATTCTGCTTAGAACACACAGAATCCTAGAGACACAGCATAACAGATGGCAGTTGAGGATAGAATCTGGATTTATTCTGTCTGGACCTCTATTCTGGCTCCATAAATTACTCACTATGTGCCTATAAACAAGTTACCAAACCTCTCCATATCTCAGTTTCTTCTTCTGTAAAGCAGAGGTGATGATGAAAAGCAAAGTATGACCTCATGGGATTGTAAAGAGGATTGTAAAGAAAATCTGCAAAACACACAAAACCATGTCTCACGCTTAGTCAGCCCCAAATAAGAGCAAACTTCGGCCCACACCCACATGCTGAATATCAAATAGAAGAAACTGGGCAGAGATATTTGCTACTCCATAAGAAACATATGAGTAAAGAGAGAAAACATGAATGTGGATCGGAATGAAGCTGACCTGTGTATTTCAGTATCTGAACACCACTGCATTTCCTGGTTTTCTTATAATAGCTACCGTATATCCAACCACATATATTGTCTTTACCCGAAAAGCATTCACTACATCTCTTCTGAGATGACCCCATCTCTCACGTTCATTTCATGTTGCAGGCGGGGTTAATTCCCCCTCCCCTCCCTGGATGACTCCAGGAGTGGGCAGAGGACCCTGGTCTGGCCAAGGAGAGCCAGCTATTCTCTTGGCTCCGTGATTGTTTCAAGGATGGGCCTGAAACAATCCAAGCCAAGCCACCAGGGAGAGAATACCAGGAGGTGAGGATTATGGGGGGCCATCTGGGAGGCTGGCTACTATAGTGTGGACAGGGAGAAAGGAAGAAAGTCAAGGGAGAGCATCATCCTGGGCATCTGGTGATACCAATCTCCATTGCATCCTGATTTGATTAAGAAGGAAGGGATGGACCCTGGCCAGGTTGCTCGGTTGGTTAGAGCATTGTCCTGATAGGTCAAGGTTGAGGGTTCAATTCCTGGTCAGGGCACATACAAGCATCAACCAATGAATGCATGAATAAATGGACAACAAATCTCTCTTCCTCCCTCCCTCTTCTTCTAAAATGAATAAATAAGTAAAAAGAAGAAGAAGGAGGAGGAGTACTTGATAAACCATCAAGTACTTTTAAGTGCTGAAACTCAACCATTGTATTTGTCACTGTGGTGTTACTGGTGATGCAGGAGAGGAGAAGAATGCTAGGATAATGCCCTTAAACAGAGAGGAGAATGGGGTCCAAGTGGAGAGGGTGGCCTTAGAGAGGAGCATGGCAGCTCAGACATGGCAACAGGAGGAGGAGGACTCTCAGGGTGGGGGATGCTGGTGTGAAGGTAGTGTGGGAAGAAGGTGACTGTTCCCTTTGGATTCCAATCATCTCTGAAAAGAGGGTCCTGGCACCAAGTGGAGCAGCGAGTTGCCACACCTTGAACATGGGGTTTCAACTAACGCAACTCTTGAGGGATAAGGCAAGACAGTGCTGTGGGTTTAAGAATCAGGACTAGCGTTCCCAAACCAGCTGGATTCACATCATGACTGTGCTGTGTACTCGCTGTTGGACAGAGTACCTATCCCCTTAATGATTTAGTTTCCCTACGTTAAAAAAAAAAAAAGGAATTTGGGAAGTATCCACCAAAGGGTTATTGTGAGAACCCACTGTGAGAATGCTTAGCTCACCTATTTATCTTTTAAATATACATATACATATACATATATATATATATATATATATGTACACATTTTATTGATTTTTTACAGAGAAGAAGGGAGAGGGATAGAGAGTTAGAAACATCGAAGAGAGAGAAACATCCATCAGTTGCCTCCTGCACACTCCCTACTGGGGATGTGTCCGCAACCAAGGTACATGCCCTTGACCGGAACTGAACCTGGGACCCTTCAGTCTGCAGGCCAATGTGCTATCTACTGAGCCACACCAGCTAGGGCTCACCTACTTATCTTTGATGAATGGTCCTTCCTGGGAGAATAAGACAGTGTCCGTTACATTCAAGAAGAAAGGTATCAGGAATGTGTAGGGCTTGCAAACACTATGTCCCTCACTTATTGTATATTATTCTTACGTTATAAATAACACATGAAATTAAATATATAATATTATATGCTAACTTATACTGTATTTTACAGTGTATAAGATGACTTTTTAACCCAGGAAAATCTTCTAAAAAGTTGGGGATCATTTTATATGCCCAGTCGTCTTATACGCTGGAAAATACAGTAAATAAATGGTTTTTTGAACCATCTACTAGGTATTTATATATACTTTTATCCCACAATGTTTGTATTCATACAGTGAAATTAAATTTTAATGACTGGATGTCAGTAGCTTATTACAGAAAGAGAAGCGGAAATTATGTACATAGTGAGAGATTTTAGGACTTCTGTGGAATGGGCAGCTTCACATGATACCATTTTCTTCTTTAAATTTCATTTTATTTCTCCCGTCACCATGTATTCCCTCTCTGCCCTCTTCCACTTCCACCTCCACTTCTCCACCCACCCCGTGATGCCATTTACCACAGTGATTTATTTCAGTCCACAGACTTTCCAGAAAGGTCATCCTCCCCAAACCAGAAAGAATCCTGGCCGCCCAAAACTGCTTTGGTGCCTCCACGCTCTGGAAGAAGAACTTCATCTCCGACTTCTCCCGCCAACTGGAAAGCTCCCCGTCCTTCCCTGGAGAGCTGGATCCAACAGCTACATCCTACTGTGGCCGGCAGTGTTTTTTCCTTGAGACTTTTCTGGAAGCATAATGCCTCCCGAAGCACGCCTTTCAACGATCACTCGAATGTGAGGAAGAAACACTCTGCACGCCTGTCTTGCCACGTCCAGGCCACCACGGCTCCTAACTCTGCTCTCCGAACCCCCCCGGCGAGGAGGGGTTTTTGCACTTCCTGCCTGCTGGACACGTGGACTTCTAGATGTGCTCATCTTTCTTTCTTTTTTAAAATTTATTTTTATTGTTGAGGGGATCACAGATGCCTCCCCCCATCCTACCCCCTCTTGATTTCCCCCCTCCGACCAGCTCCCATCCCATCCCTTGTCTTCATCGAACGGTTGTCTGTGTCTGTGAACTATGCATTACATACACACTGGTCTTAAACACAATTATATGTGGATAACGTCCTGCATAATAATAAATATGAACACCTATAGCCATCTTGCTGCAGATGGTCGCCGGGTCGGTGGGCCCTGTGACTTCCTGTGTGGTAGGAGCACCCCAGTGAAGAAATGGCTACCAGCGAATTGAATGTGGCCTTGACGGTCGAAGAGGGAGCTACAGCCCTCGATTATTATCTCTTGTCGTTCACCCTGAAAGCCTTTCTCCTACGCAGATGTCCCGGAAAACAGAAGACCCTGCGTGATGGCCAACGTCTTCCTTTTATTATTGGGCGAGTTAATCTTCCGGGGCCAGAAGCAAATCCTGGCATTTTTCACTCCCTCCTAATTGTCTGGTTTGGGGATCTCGAGGATTTTTTTAAAAAAGAAAATCATTCTTTTCCCTTTTGAACGTCCCGGACAATGGGCCTCCCTAAGATGAGGGGGTTTGGCGGGAGCCGTCTGCTATTCATTTGCAAAGTGCTGGAAGGGCCACAGGGAAAGGGGAGCCAGAGAGAGGCCCCTCGCTGGGAAATTGCTTCCCATAAACAAGCCTTCTTTCTTCCGCCCTCTCGGAGGGCACAGGCACGCCGCCTCCGGGGGTTATAAGCAACCTAATTTGAAGGCCACAGCTCTAATGACCTTTGGGTCTCAGATTGATTTGGGAGCCTCCAGCCCTCTGGCCCCCTCCATCTCTCCTGGGACGCTCCCCGGCAGCTACCCCAGACTGAGGGACGCCAGGAGCCTCCTGGCCTTAATCCCTCCAGCTGGGGCGAGAGGCCCTCGCAAGGGCTTGGAAGGCAGCCGGCCCGTTCCCCTGACCCCTCCACCCTTGGTCTTCCACCTCGGCGGGAGAGGGAAGCAGGGTGAGGAGGTTGCCTGAGGTCCCTGGAACAACGTGCGAAAAGGGACCTCTGCACCAGCAGAGGCAGGGAACACGATCTTGCTAGGAAGGCAAAGCCAGGATCACCGCGTCCACATCCAAGAACGGGGGAGGCCTCCCGGCCCTAGGAATGTCTCCATATTTGGGAAGGGAGTGAGCACCTAAGTACATGTCTCCATATCCAGGAAGGGGGTAGGGACCTTGCCTCTCCTTACACACACCTCCTCCCCCTCCCCCCCCCCCCCCCCCCCCCCCCCCCCCCCCCCCATCTAAAGCTGTCTCCAGCTGCATCGAGAAAGATGCAAGAAGGGTTCAGGCAAGAATCGGAACCTCCCACCTCCCCCCTTGCCAGCCTCATCCAGCCCCAGCCTTCCCTAAGCCCCCCGCCCCCAGAGGCCTCGGGTTTCTGCATACCAAAGGAAGGGTGCGGGAGGAAGGGGCAGGGGGTGTTTCACCTCATTAACCCTGCAGTCAAAGAGCGGGAAGGCTCCCACGCTCCGATAGTGCAGAGCCCTCTCTGGGAGCACCTGGAGCTGCTTTATGTTTCCGAGAGGCCACGTTGCAAGGCAGGACCGGGGGCCTTCCTCCGGAAGCTCCCTTCTCCCTTCAGGATGTCGCCCAGAGGAAATGAGAGACACACCCCTCCCCCCTGTCTTGTAGAAAGTAAGGTGGACACTGAACAAAATTCGATGGGACACCCAACTATGGATCATTCACTCATTCGAGTATTTTAAAAAATATATATTTTTATTGATTTTTTACAGAGAGGAAGAGAGAGGGATAGAGAGTTAGAAACATCGATGAGAGAGAGACATCGATCAGCTGCCTCCTGCACAGCCCCCACTGGGGATGTGTCCGCAGCCAAGGTCCGTGCCCTTGACCGGAATGGAACCTGGGACCTTTCAGTCCACAGGCCGACGCTCTGTCCACTGAGCCACACCGGTTTTGGCTCTTTTATCTCTTTTTAAAAATCTATTTTTTATTGGCTTCAGAAAGGAGTGGGAGAAAGAGGTAGACACATTCGTAATGAGAGACAATCATGGATGGGCTGCCTCCTGCATGCCCCTCCTCCTGTGCCCTGATGGGGAATTGGACCTGGGACCCTTGAGTCCCCAGGCTGACTCGCTATCCACTGAGCTACATTGGTTTTGGCCAGTTCTCCCTTTTAGATAAGATTGTTTTATTCTCTCCTGCTAATCAAGGAAAATGAGCCCTTTGGGGCTACTTTAGAAATGGCAGAAAAATATAGTAAGGGGGAAAAATATGCAAGACCTACCAGGGCTTAGTTCTGGAAATAGTAGTTTCACCCCTTCATTTTGATGCAAATAGAGTTGTGAAATTTAATGAAATTGTGAGCATACCAGTCATTCATTAATTAATTCATTCATTCAATCTTTTTAAGTGAGCGCTTACTATGTGCAAAGCACTGTTGTAGGTGCCAGGTCTACAGCGGCGGACAAAGCAAAATTCCCAGCCTTTACTGAGCTGGCCTTCTGCATGAAGTGCATGTTGGGTTTTTTATTCAACATGGTCTTATCAGCCCTTACAGCTTTTATTTTATTTATTTATTTATTTATTTATTTATTTATTTATTTTTAATATATTTTATTGATTTTCCACAGAGAGGAAGGGAGAGGGACAGAGAGCTAGAAACATGGATGAGAGAAAAACATCAATCAACCGCCTCCTGCACACCTCCCACTGGGGATGTGCCTGCCACCAAGGTCCGCGCCCTTGACCGGAATCGAACCCGGGACTCTTCAGTCTGAAGGCTGAAGCTCTATCCACTGAGCCACACCGGTTTCGGCAGTCCTTGCAGCTTTTAAAAAATAAATTTTAGAGAGAGAGGAAGGCAGAGCAAGCAAGAGAGAGAGAGAGAAACATTGAGTTGTTGTTCCACTGACTCATGCCTTCATTGTTTTGCTTCTTGTATGTGCCCTGATTGAACCCGAAATTTTACCTTGGTGTGTGGGGACGGTGCTCTACCCAATGGAGCTACCCAGCCACTCAGGGCTAACCATTCTTTTTTTTTTTTAACTTTATTGGTTTTTTACAGAGAGAAAGGGAGAGAGATAGAGAATTAGAAACATGGATGAGAGAGAAACATCGATCAGCTGCTTTCTGCACACTTCTCACTGGGGATGTACCCGCAACCAAGGCACATAGCCTTGACCAGAATGGAATCTGAAACCTTTTAGTCCGAAGGCAGATGCTCTATCCACGGAGCCAAACTGGTTTCGGCTAAACCTTCTTCAGAGACGTCACTTGTTCCGACGGCTGACATTTTCATCTTTGGGATACACCAAAATGGGTTCGCCATTCAGAAATGATTGGGCTTGCTGATACTGGTTTGGCTCCGTGGATAGAGCGTCGGCCTGCGGACTGAAGGTCCCAGGTTTGATTCTGGTCAAGGGCATGTACCTTGGTTGCGTGCACATCTCCAATGTGGGGTGTGCAGGAGGGAGCTGATTGATGTCTCTCTGATCGATGTTTCTAGCTCTCTTTCCCTCTCCCTTCCTCTCTGTAAAACATCAATAAAATATATTAAAAATAAAATAAAATAAAATAAATAATTGGGCTTGTGGCTTCTTTCTAAGCTTATTTTCGTCACTGTGAAAAAGGAGCAGGAAGAGCAGTTCTTGGACATGCACTCTGTGGGGCCTTCCTCGTTGCCTCTGTCCCAGTGAAGACTCCTCAGGAGCACAATTATTGGGTCCACGGGAAGAAATAGGTGCTGATTCTTGAGATAATTAAACACCAGAGGGTTACCTGCTCTTAAAGTTGAGGGTACTTAGTCCACCCTTTTTTTTTTTCTTCTGTATTAAAATTTTTTAGCCCTGGCTGATTTGGCTCAGTGGACAGAGCGTCTACTTGTGGAGAGAGAAGATTCCGGGTTCGATTTCAATTGGGGGCACAGGCCCGGGTTGTGGGCTCGATCCCCAGTGTGGTGGGGTGTGCAAGAGGCAGCCAATCAATGATTCTCTATCATCATGGATGTTTCTGTCTCTCCCTTTCCCTTCTTCTCTGAAATCAATTAAAAAAAATTTATATTAGTCATAACTAAATATAGATATTTCCTTGTTAAAGTGTTTCTACACTTTAAAGTTGTGTTTATTTAGTTAATAATATTAATTCTGATGCTCTAGTAGATCTTATTGTCTTAGTTGTTCAAGTTTATAAACATGAACTGAATTCTTGGCACGTGTCAAGTATGGGTTAAGCTGAATTTTTTTAAGGTTTGCTAGTTTTTGTTCATAAACAGAGTTTTTTGGTGGAAGCTAACAGACAGCTAAAAAAAAAGTCCAAACTTCTGAATACTGTTTCAGACAATAACCACATTTTAAAAACTTAAAAAATAAAAATGAAACCCAGCTTTTAAAATACTTAAGGTTGAAAATACGAACTATTTTCTAAAGGAAAACAGAACTGATTTTTTTCAGTCCGTTTAACATAAGTCACTGAACGAGTGTTCATTCATGCAACTAATTTGATTGTCGACTTCCTTTTCTTATTGATTCAGAGACTAGAAATGAAAGGCGAACTTTCTTGCCTTTTAGATTTCCAAGCAACTGATTAGTTTAGAATGTCTTTTTTTTTTCCTATGCGACTCCATTCATCCATCTACTTGTCTATTCGTCTGTCTATCTATCTATCTATCTATCTAGACTGTCACAGGGGAGGGTGGGATCAACCAATGAACTTGTCTGCATATATGCATAATCTGTGGACACAGACACTGGGATGGCGAGGGTCTGCAGTGGGGGATGGAAAGGTTAATGGGGGGAAAAGGAGGGCCTATCTGATACTTTTTTTTTAACCCTTTTATTTTTTTAATCATTTTTTATTAATGTATTACATGTATACATATCTTCCCATTGCCCACCCCCCAACTCCCATGCATGCCCTAACCCCCCAGTGTCTTGCATCAATTGGTGGTGCTTATATGCATGCATACAAGTCCTTCGGTGGGTCTCTTATCTACCCCACTTCTCCCTAACCTTCCCTAACCTTCACACCTTGCCATGTGACAGTCTGTTTGGTGCTTTACTGCCTCTGTATCTATCTTTTTGTTCATCGGTTTGTCATATTCTGTATTGTCCATACATGAGTGAGATCATGGGGTATTTTTCTTTCACAGACTGGCTGATATTACTTAGCATCATGCTCTCCAGTTCCATCCAGGTTGCTGCCAATGGTAAGAATTCCGTCTTTTTGATAGCAGCATAGTATTCCATTGTGTAGATAGACAATCATTTTCTGATCTACTCATCTGCTGATGGGCATCTAGGCTGTTTCCAAATCTTAGCTATGGTGAATTGTGCTGCTATGAACATAGGGGTGCATAAATCCTTTCGAGTTTCTTGGGATGTATTCCTAGGAGTGGGATTGCTGGGTCCAATGGGAGTTCCATTTTTAGTTTTTTGAGGAAACTCCACACTGTTCTCCACAGTGGCTGCACCAGCCTACATTCCCACTAGCAGTGCACGAGGGTTCCTTTTACTCCAAATCCTCGCTAATACTTGTCTTTTGTTTGTTTGTTGATGATGGCCATTCTGATAGGTGTGAGATGGTGGTACCACATTGTCTTTTTGATTTGCATCTCTCGGATAATGAGTGACTTTGAACAGATTTTCATGTGTCTCTTGGCCTTCCTTCTGTCTTCTTTCGAAGAGATTTTGTTTAGGACCTATCTGATACTTTCAACAATAAAGATTTAAAAAAAAGAAAGAAACTGAGTTGTGTCTGAAATCTTGATATTATATAGTTGTTATTTTTTTTCTCATCCCACTATCCCCCTTCCCTTCAGATCTTCCCTTCCCCCACCCACCCAATCCACACACTAAATTCTGTGCTCCCATTGGCACAACTCAGCCTACGACATCCGAGTTGATTCCCCTCCTTGCCTCATTCAGTCGGACAACAGTTCTGATTTAGGGTTCTATTGATGGGTGACAAATGACCACACACCGAGTGGCTTGAACCAAACACCCATGTAGCATCTCACCCTGCTATCGGTCAGAAGTCCAGGCACATTCATTAGATTGGGCTCTCAGCGTAGGGTCTCACTAGGTGAGGCTGAAATCAAGGTAGGAGCCGGGTGGAACTTGGATGGGGTGGCTTTGGAGAAAGATCTACTTCTGAGAATCCATGTTCACACCCCTCCTTCACCATCACTGATTGTGACAACCAATAGTCTCCAACATGGCGCTCAGCCATCTTCACCTCCTTCCACAGGGTTTTACTCTCCCACCCTGAGCAGGGATGGGTAACCATGAGCAGAAATGACCGGGTGGGACGCTACAGGCTAAGTCAGAAAAGACATGGAGGTTTTTGCCTCCTTCTTTCTTGGATCAGACACTCTGGAGGAAGCCAGCGCCATGTTGGAAGGACACTCAAGCAGCTCATTGGCTATGCCCTGTGTGGGAAGAACTGAGGGTTCCTGACTGCAGCCAGCATCTACTGTCCGGGCACTTGAAGGGGCCCTCCTAGAGGTGGGGCTCCTTCCCCTAGTCATACCTCCTGATGACCTTGACCTACCCGTATTTTCCGACGTCTAAGAGGACTGGGTGTAAAAGACGACCTCCAACGTTTCCAGTTAAAATAGAGTTTGGGATAGACTCGCCCTATAAGACAATACCTGGCGTATAAGACGACTTTTTGACCCATGAAAATCTCCAAAGTCGGGGGTCGTCTTATACGCCAGGTGTTGTGTTATAGTGGGAGTATATCCCAAACTCTATACTTTTTTTACCCAGGAAACACCCGGTGTATAAGATGACTTTAATTGGGGGAAATGTTGGGGGTCGTCTTATACACCCTGTCGTCTTAGATGCCAGAAAATACAGGTACATCTTTTTTCTTTTTTTAAAACAATACATTTTTTATTGATTTCAGAGAGGAAGGGAGAGAGTTAGAAACATGATGAGGAGAATCATTGATTGGCTGCCTCCTGCAGGCCCCACATCAGGAACTGAGCCCATGACCCCGGGGACTGGGCCCTCACTGGGAATCAGACTGTGATCTCCTGGTTCATAGGTTTGATGTTCAACCTTGGAACCACGCCGGCCAGCCTTGTCCTACATCTTTTCCTTTGTCATTTTTGTTACTGTGGCAAGGTACATGCAATGGCAAATTTTCTATCTTAACCATTTTTAAATATATATATGTGTGTGTGTGTGTGTGTGTGTGTGTGTGTGTGTGTGTGTGTATTATTGATTTTTTACAGAGTGGAAGGGAGAGGGATAGAGAGTTAGAAACATTGATGGGAGAGAAACATCGATCAGCTGCCTCCTGCACACACTCCGACTGGGGAAGTGCCTGCTACCAAGATACATGCCTTTGACCAGAATCAAATCTGGGACCCTTCAGTCCGCAGGCCGATATTCTATCCACTGAGCCACACCAGTTTCGGCTTAACCATTTTTTAAAGATATGTTTTTATCGATTTCAGAGAGGAAGGGAGAAGGAGAGAGAGAGAGAGAGATAATGAGAAGCATCAATTGACTGCCTTCTGCTCACCCCACACTGGGATTGGAGGCCTGCAACCCTGGCCTGTGCCCTCACTGGGAATCCAACTGTGAACCTCCTGGTTCAGGAGCTAATTAATGCTCAGCCACCCAGCAACACTGGCTGGGCACCATCCTAACCATTTTGTTCAGTGTCCAGTTCGGTGGCATGTAATACATTCATCCTGTCGCGCAGCCATCCACCACCACCACCATCTCCAGAACCCCCTTTCCTCTGGTAGAACAGAAGCTCAGTCTCCATTCAACAACAGCTCCCCTTACATCCCCGCCCAGCCCCTCCTGGCACCCCTCACCCACCGTCCTACGCTCTGTCTCTGTGTGCAGCCAGACAAAAAGAGAGCTCCTTCGCCCAGCACCCAGCAAGAGCCCAATGCTGAACATTGGCAATCTTGGAGGAGGAATCGGAATTGCTTTATGGTGGGAGCCACCCAGGAGAAATGGGACACTTTCGCTTAAAACCCAGACCCCCCAGCCATGGCTTACTATCGTGGGGAGGGGTGTTTATAAAGGCAAAAATGTCATGACTAATCGAGAGGAGAGAGTCCAGGGTCACGGCTGTGTCCATCCGTGAGTTCTTGTGCAAGCTTCAGCAGTTTTCTCCACCTAATTTAGTTGGGTGCTCCGTGGTGGCATGTTGTCCGGGGGTCTCATGATTGTGGTCAGGTGGTTTTCGGTGCTTACAGAGTGTTCTGGAAGACATCTTGAGGATTATAAGTCTCTGCTGTTATCTTAAGGGCAGGAAGAAAAAAAAAAAAGAACCACCCAGAGCTATACATCCTGTGTTTAAAAGACTACATTCTTCTGTTATCTGACTCGAAGTATATATTTTTTTTAATGCTTACCCCTGAAACTAGCTTATCCCTCGGGGGGACCCCGTGACCTGACTACATTCCAGGGCAGTTATAACCCTGAAGGGAGCTGATTTAATAATTTTTCATGAAAAAAAAAAAAAAAAAGCTAAGTTGCAGGGTCCCTGGTCTGTTTCTGCTTTGCTCTCTGTCTCCACGGGAAGGATCTCAGATCAATGGAAGCAGACAGCATTTGTCTTTTTATTTTTTTTGAGATTGGCCTTGCAAGGATTCCAATTTTTCCCCATCTCTTTGTGAACCTTTTGTTATAAAATGTTTGGTTTTGATTTGACAGTAGCTTATCCCGACAGTGTGAGGGGTCGGGGCAGTGCTTTGCTGTGGAAGTGTGTGTGTGTGTGTGTGTGTGTGTGTGTGTGGTGTTTATTGTTTATTTATATTTGTTCATCCTCGCCCGAGGATATTTCCCCCTTGATGTTCAGGGAGAGTGGAAGAGGGAAGGAAAAGACAGACACATGGATGTGAAAGAGAGACTCATCAACTGAAAGAGAAAGACCACATGATCTCACTCATTCATGGAAAATAAAGAACATGAGAAACTGATGGAGAAAAAGATGGATACAGAGGCAGTCAAGCATCCAACAGACTGTCAAACTACAGCGGGAAGGTTAGGGAGAGGTAGGGTAGATAAGAGATGAACCAAAGGACTTATATGTATGCATATAAGCACAACCAATGGACACAAGACCCTGGGGGGTGAGGGCATGCATGGGAGTGTGTGTGGGGGAAATGGGAAGATATGTACACATGCAATACATTAGTAAAAAAATTAAAAAATAATAAAAAATGACAATAGCCAAAAAATAAAATAAGAGAAAGAAAGAAACTCATCAACTGGTTGCCTCCTGCCCAAGAACCCTGACCAGAACCCGGGACTGGGGAGGATCCTGCATCCAAGGTACATGCCCTTGACCTGAAATGAACACAGAGCCCTTTGGTCTGCAGGTCAATGCTCTACCCACTGAGCCAGAGCAGCTAGGGCTGTGTGTGTGTGTGTTTAACCTTCACCAGAGGATATGTTTACTGATTTCAAACAGAGAGAGTGAAACAGAGATGTGAGAGAGAAACACCCACCAATTGCCTCCCAGACAAGTCCTGACAGGGGTTGAACCTGAAACCTAGGTATGTACTCTGACCAGGCACTGGACCTGCAACCTTTTGGATGAAATGGGACAGCATTCCAACATGCTGGAGCTACTATGGAAGGTTTTCTTTTTTAATCTTCACCTGAAGATACTTTTCCATTGATTTCTCGAGTAGAAGGGAGAGGGAGAAATGGGGAGAGAGACATCAATGTGAGAGAGACACATTGATTGGTTGCCTCCAGCATGTGCCCAGATTTGGGGGTGGAGGGAGGCAGGGATCAAGCCTGCAACCAAGGTGAGTGCCCTTGACCGGCATTGAACCCGAGAACCTTCCGTCGGTGGGCTGACACTCTTATCCACGGAGCCAAACCGTCCTAGGGCTGGGAAGGGTTTTAAGAGGGAGAGAATCATGCATGTGTCCTCCAATCCATCCGGAAGCTGATTGGAGAATGGCTGTGAGAGGCCCAGGAGGAGGCTGGGGGAGGCACCTGACAGAGTGGTCACCCCAGGAGGAGGGTGGGGAGGGAGGGCAGTGAAGAGGTGTGGGGGTGATCTTGATGGCAGGGATAGAAAAAAAAAGAAAAACACAGAAAAGCAGACTGCCGTTGGGAGAGAAATTTACGTCTGGAAATCTCACTAGAGCATGAACACAAGGCCCAGTGTCCAGATGAAAATTTTAGGTCAACATCCTTCCATGGAATTTCCTTCCTCCCCTCTTTCTCCCCCCCCCCCCCCCCCGATTCATGGGCGGACTGCCAGCTGGAGTCCAAGCTACGTACACATCAATGTCTAATAATTAATGAGGGGACCTGTGTTCACGGGCAGACACAATGTGCCCAGTATTCTAGAAGATGCCCATTTGCAGAACGTGAGAAGGTGTGAAGGCCGACTGACCGCTATGCCACTGTGTCTATGGTTCTTTTTTTAATGTCCTTCCCTACCCTCACCCAATGTTCAGGGCACTGGTTGTCTTACACAAGCATTTTCTTTTCTTTTTAAACATATTTTATTGATTTTTTTACAGAGAGGAAGGGAGAAGGAGAGAAGAGTCAGAAACATCAATGAGAGAGAAACATCGATCAGTTGCCTCCTGCACACCTCCTACTGGGGATGTGCCAGCAACCAAGGTCCATACCCTTGACCAGAATCGAACCTGGGACCCTTCAGTCCGCAGGCCAACGCTCTATCCACTGAGCCACACGGATTTCGGCTACACTGGAATTTTCTAATGCACCGAGTGTGTTTCATCGTTTCACATAGCACAAAGTAGATCTATAAAGGATGTTTCTCAAGCTCAATAATAATAATAAAAAAAAAACAACACTCAAATTTATACATATTTGCTATATATGGTCATTTTCCTCTGGTGGAAGTTTGCTGTAAGCCTGGCAATTCTAATGGTGTTATCCTCTGTTCATTTAGGCAAGGCATGTGTAATGCATGGGAGAGTAGTTTCTGCTTTAAGTTTTGTCAGAAGACCTTGTTTCTCTTAAGTACGTGTTTCCCTACTTTAAAAATAATTACTTCAAAGTGATAAATAGCGAGAACCTACAACCAAGATTACTCAAAAAAATAAATAATAATAATAATTACTGACAAATATTCATTTACTGTATGTTTGTTTATACTTGGATTATTTAAAAAAAACTTCTATTTTTTTTAACTTGCTGCAAGTGTTGATATCTTTTTGTTGTTGTTGTTGTTATTAGAATATGTTTAGAGCCCAAACTAGTTTGGCTCAGTGGATAGAGTGTCGGCCTGCAGACCAAAAGGTCCCAGGTTCGATTCTGGTCAAGGGCATGCATGTACCTTGGTTGCGGGCACATCCCTAGTAGGGGGTGTGCAGGAGGCAGCTGATTGAGGTTTCTCTCTCATTGATGTTTCTTAGTCTCTATCCCTCTCCCTTCCTCTCTGTGAAAAATCAATAAAATATGTTAAAAAAATATGTTTAGAAACTTGGGGTGAGTTCAGAAGTCTTACTTATGCAAGTGTTTACGTGACTATGCCATTCCCAAAGTGCAATCAGAACTGTCCTTCCCTTCTAGAATCTTCTCAGGAGTCATACACAAATCAGGCATTTCATCATCATTCGGTACTATACAAACTCCAGTGAACTCCCAAGGACCCTCAGCACCTTTATATTCACATGCTGTGTGTAAGGGTGTGGGTATGTGTGAAGGGGTGAGTGTAGACACTTACTCTGTGTTTGTGTGTATCTCTACGTAATCAGATATACATCACATTGAAAATAGTCAATGTATATCTCGAGGTGGATAGATATATGTTCGTGTGTATCTCTTCCCTTTTTTTTTACAACTGTTCAAAAAAACCCTCAAAGTATCTCTCTTCAGCAGAAGAGAGATAGATTCGATGAAAGCCCCCCTTTTATTTATTTTTTCCGTGTGTTCTGTACATAATCATCAGAGAGAGCATCAGTATCAGGCATATATATTTGCCTATTAGCAGTGGTGACTACCCGTATTTTCCAATGTATAAGACGACTGGGTGTATAAGACGACCCCAACTTTTCCAGTTAAAATCTAGAGTTTGGGATATACCCACTCTATCAGACGACACCCAGTGTAATAAGATGACCCCCGACTTTTGACAAGATTTTCCTGGGTTAAAAAGTCGTCTTAGATGCCAGAAAATACGGTAAATGATCAGGTGAGCAGGTGCTGTTCCCTATGAGAAAAAAATACTATGAGATGAACCAGTAGAAAAAGCATTCTTTCAAGCTCTTCAATGACAACCAGTGAGTTTATGTGGGGACATCAGTCGCCTCTGGGGTTGCTGTGTACAATGAAATTCATCATCGTGATACTCTCGGGGGGGGGGGGGTGCTTAAAGACACTACTCATACGCAGGAAGCGTTCCAGCTCTTGCTGGCAGCTACTGTTGGACAGTCAAGTCAAATCTGTGATCATTGTTGGAAGTGGTGGGAATTACGAAATTGTAGTAATTGTAGTTTTTTTCAGAAAGACGTGTGAATGCAAACGAATCCAAGTGTTTCCTGCCAAGATGTGGTGCCCTTTCTGCCATGCCTTCCTGTCTCAGGGCATAAAATGTTGAAGATTAAAAAAAATAAAATAGCCTTTGACCTGTGTGGCTTCGTAGATAGAGCGTCGGCCTGCGGACTGAAGGGTCCCAGGTTCAATTCCGATCAAGGGCATGTACCTTGGTGGCGGGCACATCCCCAGTAGGAGGTGTGCAGGAGGCGGCTGATGGATGTCTCTCTCTCATCGATGTTTCTAGCTCTCTATCCCTCTCCCTTCCTCTCTGTAAAAAAATCAATAAAATATATTTAAAATAAAATAATCTCCCGGTTGTCCGTGCCTCAGGGGTTGAGCGTTGACCTATGAACAGTTTGATTCCCGGTCATGTGCATGCAGGAGGCAGCTAGTCAATGATTCTCTCTCATCATTGGTGTTTCTCTCTCCCTCTCCCTTCCTCTCTGAAATCAATAAAAATATTTAATAAATAAATAAATAATCAAAAAGTTTTTTTTAAAAAAAACCCCAAATTTATTTATAAACCTGTCAAAACCATGTCACGTTTATTACTTTGTCATCTCATTCTGTGACTATGACTCTCCAAAGAGGGGTGACTTGGGACCCCAGAGGAGAGTTGGCCATGCCTGCAGGTAATTTTGGTGGGACAATTTTGGTTTTGGTGGGACAATTTTGGTGGGTCGTGCTGTTTGAGTGGACGCCAGGGATCCCGCTCAACATTCTACCCCTCGGAACAGCCCCCCCAGCAAAGCGTGGTCCCAAATGTTAGCCGTACCGAGGTTGACAAACCCAGCTCTGTGGCTCCCTGAACACACATATACACACTCGCACTCACATACACACATACACACTCACACACATACATATACACACACACATATATATACACACTCACACACACATATATTCACACCCATACACACATACATACACACATACACACACTCTCTCTCTCACACACACACACACACATACACACATACACACACACACACATACATACACAATTAAAAAACAAACTGCACACCCTTGGTTTTGAGGAAAACTCTTCAACAACTCCCAAAGCTTGTAAGCCTAATGGACGTTAGTGAAGGAGCTTGTTTTTTGTTTGTTTGTTTTGTTTTTGTAAAGGGAGGTGCTGGTTGTTTTGACATAGAGTCATATAAAATCTTATTTTGGGGGGAATTCACTGTGGGGTGGGCAGGAATGGGAGCAGAATAGCATCGGGAGACTAGTGGGGTAACACAGGAGAAAAGATGGGGAGCAGAGGGGTAGACTGGACGTCCTGCAAAGGAGAGGAAGAGAGCTACCCTGTTCCCCCAAAAGGAAGATATCCCCCGAAAATAAGACAGACTTCTGTTTTGCCTCTCACTGTCATATCAGGCATCCCCCCATCCCGAACATAAGACCTCCCCGATCATCAGGCCTCCCCCGCACATAAGGCCTCTCTGGAATATCAGGCCCCCAAAGCTACCGTCAGGCTTCTGACTCCTGATGTAAAGAGACCTCGCCCTGCCTGAACAGCTCCGGCTGCGCTGCAGCCCATCCGTGAGCTGGTTTGTGATGACAACGACTACTGTCCCATAGACAGGTCATACATTTCCTTTTTTTTTTGTTCAGCAATAAATGTGTACCATCTTCTTCTTCATGGGAACATAAGACATCCCCTGAAAATAAGACCTGGCACCTTGTTGGGAGCAAACAGGAATAGAAGACACTGTCTTATTTTCGGGGAACGGGGTAGCTGGTCGGAAGGCGGTGTTTTGGGTAATACAATGGACGGGACTTGTGGCTTGTGGGCGAAGGTGACTGTGGACAGGGGGTTTGCGCTGACATTCCTGCTTTGGCCTCCACCCATGTTTTTCCCTTTTCTCCCCACCGCCCCACCCCCAGAAGACGTGGAGGTAGGTCTTGGATTCCCAGAGACTTTGAAAAGTTAATGAGCAGCCAAGATTGTACTCCCTGAGAACAGGAAGGCAATTCCCTCCAGATAAGGAAGACCGGCTCAAACAGGAGACATCTGGAAGCAGCTGGGGCCATTTTTTTTTTACTGCTCTCCTCCTCCGTCCTCCTCCCCAGCAGGCAGATGTGGGAGAAGATTGGAAGCGGGGCCGAGGACACATTTCTCTTGGAAATGTGAGCCAGGACTCGGGCCGGGGGGACCCCCAGAGGGGCCAGGGCTCCTGCCGCCACCCTCGCGAGCTTGAGGTCCCTGGGGAACCTGTTCTGCACGAGTTGAGGTTTCTGAAAACCTCGGTGGAAACATGATTTCTCTCCACCACGGAGTGCTTGGGTGCCTCCTGAAGCGCTGGGGGACCGGCTCACCCCCACCCCCACCCCCCGCCCTGCCGCCAGCCTAGACCCTGATTCTTGCTTTTCAACTGGGAGGGCAGACCCAACTCTTTTTTTTTTTAAATATATGTTATTGATTTTTTACAGAGAGGAAGGAAGAGGGATAGAGAGTTAGAAACATCCATGAGAGAGAGACATCAATCGCCCTCCCCCAACCCCCCCGCCCATCGATCAGCTGCCTCCTGCATACCGCCCACTGGGAATGTGTTCACAACCAAGACCAAGGTACATGCCCTTGACCGTAATCGAACCTGGGACCCTTCAGTCCACAGGCCAATGCTCTATCCACTGAGCCAATTGGTTTCGGCCTGACCCACTAGGGCTCTAGAACACACTTGTTAGAGTACCACATATCTGTCCAAAAACCTCATGCTTCCCCATTCCACCTTTCCTCAAGGAACATTAGCTCCCCCAGGTTGACCCTGGGGGCGGGGCAGGCAGCCATGGGCGGTGCAATCCAGAACATAGAGGACTGATAAGAAAGCTGGTTCAGGTGGAGAACGCCTAGCCCGTCTCCGAAAACCACGTGTCCATAAGGACTCTGCTCCCCCCTGGGCAGAGAGAACCACATTCCCAGGACAGCACAGAGAGCTCGGGAAGGCAGAAATAATCTGAGCCATATTTGTAGTTGCGCGTTTACTTTGTAAAAATACCGAAAGAGCCCTAACAGATTTGGCTCCTTGGATAGAGCGTTGGCCTTCGGCCTCAAGGGTCCCAGGTTCGATTCCGGTCAAAGGCATGTACCTTGGTTGTGGACACATCCCCAGTGGGCAGTATGCAGGAGGCAGCTGATCGATGTTTCTCTCTCATCGATGTTTCTAACTCTCTATCCCTCTTCCTTCCCCTCTGTAAACAAATTGATAAAATATACTATAAAAATAAAATAAAATACTAAAAAAAAAAAATAACCGAAACCGGTTTGCTCAGTGGGTAGAGCGTTGGCCTGTGGACTGAAAAGTCCCGGGTTCAATTCCAGTCAAGGGCATGTACCTTGGTTGGGAGCACCTCCCCAGTAGGAGATAGGTGTGCAGAAGGATGTTTCTCTCTCATCGATGTTTCTAACTCTCTCTCCCTCTCCCTTCCTCTCTGTAAAAAGTTCAATAAAATATATTTTTTTAAAAATACAAAGGACTGCTACTCTGTTCTAGGCTGAATAGTACCACTCCCCTCCCCCAAATTCACATGTGGAAGCCCTAACTCCTAGGATCTCAGAGTGGAACTGTATGTGTATTTATGGTACCATCGGCCACCATAGTAGATTCTAGCACAATGACCAGTGTCCTAACAGAAGAGGACATCTGCGCACATCCAGGTTCACAGAGGGAAGAAGTCCCTCCTGTGATCTACCCTTCGTGAGGACACAGGGGGCAGTCAGCCATCCACCAGCCAAGGTGGAGGGCTCAGGAGAAACCAACCCTGCTGACCCCTGGATCTTGGAATTCTGGAGCTGTGAGAAAATAATTGTCTGTTGTTTCATCCGCCCAGCCAATGGTAATTTATTATGGCAGCCCAAGAAGACTGAAGTAGAAAAAAAAAGACAGTGTGATTTTCTTTAAAAAATATGTTTTATTGATTTTTTTTTTACAGAGCGGAAGGGAGAGGGATAGAGAATTAGAAACACCGATCAGCTAACTGCCTCCTGCACACTCCCCACAGGGGATGTGCCTGCAACCAAGGTATGAGCCCTTGACCGGAATCAAACCTGGGACCCCCCAGTCCGTAGGCCAATGCTCCATCCACTGAGCCAAACCAGTTAGGGCCAGTGCTGAATTTTTTAAAAATGTACACACACACACACACACACACACACACACACACACCACACACATGCACACTGGAGGCCTGATACATGAAATTTGTGCAAGGAGTTCAGCTCTTGCAGTCTCAGTTCATCCACAAGGTCATCCAGACAGTTGTTCTGCTGTTTGGTCTAATTAGCCTGTTAGGTTTTTATCATATAGGATCAGAATAAGGGAGCTCTATGCTAGTCAGCCAGTGTCCCTGTGCCAATGGACCCATTTCATGGAGGGTTTGGAGGTCAGAGGTCGGAAGGCCTTCAGACCCGGGAACAGGTTGATGCCATCTCTGGAACTAGCAGTCTCTCCAGGAAGGCCCTGGTTGATTGGTTGGTGCCTGTGAAACTCTGGCTGGTTGGTTGGTTGGTTGGTTGGTGCCAGCAAGACTCCTGTTGGTTGGTTGGTGCTCAGAGGATGAGTGTCCTGGATGGCTCCTCCATTGGCTGGCTCTCCCAAGCACAGCGCTGACACAGTCCGGCTGGCTGTCCCTCTGGTTGTAGACCACCCCGTCTTCTCCTAAACTTTCTCAAATCTCAACTTGTTTGGCAACTGACACCTCACGGGACTGTCACCTCCAGGAAAACAGGAACATGATCTCCATTGCCCATCTAAATGCATCCCGGTAGTGCCCGGCAGGCGTGGCTCAGCGGCTAACCTTCAACCTCTGAACCCAGGAGGTCACAGTTTGCTTGGCTGCAGGTTCGATTTCCAGGGCTGTGTGTATGTGTGTGGTGCATGCAGGTGGGCAGGGGGCGGCCGATGGATGGTTCTCTCTCTTCATTGATATTTCTGTCTCTCCCTTTCTTTTCCTCTCTGAAGTCAATAAAATAAAAAATGAGTAAATAGATAAAAAAAAAAAAAGGTGTCCCAGGAAGTCGAACATGACCGGCTTAGAGTAGCCACTCAAACACTTGGAAATAGTATTACTCTTGCTCATTGCTACTATTATTATTATGACTCCCCCAGAATAGACAACTAGTTTCCTCAAATGGGGATGGGCAGGCATGTGCATCTTCAGTTTCAATACCTAAAAGTAGAAGTGGAAGAGGAACAGAGGGCCGAAGAGGCAATAGAAGGAAGGAGGGTAGGAGACAGAAAAAGAGAGAGAGAGGGAGGGAGAGGGAGAGAGGGAGTTTATTCATGCATTCATTGGGTTGACGCTTGTATGTGCCCTGAGGGGGGGATCGAACCCGCAACCTTGGCATATGGGGACGAAGCTCTAACTAACTGAGCGACCCAGCCAGGGTCTTGGAGGATTTCGGGTTGAGGAATGACAGAGTAGGGTTTTCCCTTTTAAAAGGCCATGGAAATCCCAGCCAGCATGGCTCCGTGGTTGAGCATCCCATCCACCTACGAACCAGGAGGTCAAGGTTCCATTCCCAGTTGGGGCACAGGTCTGGGTGGTGGGCTTGATCCTCAGTGGGGGATGTGCAGGAGGCAGCCGGTCCATGATTCTCTCTCATCATTGATGCTTCTCACCCTGTCTCCCTCTCCATTCTGTGAAATAGGAATATATATATATATATATATATATATATATATATATTCCTGTTGATATTTAGCTCTGTGGACAAATGAGTTTGCCGATCACTGGCCTAATTCATTGGAAATGGCAAAGGCACAGCTGGCTGCCTCGGTATTTATAAATGCACTCTGTATTACGGCAGACCTCTCTCATTGTTCTGCTCCACACTCCTCTTTCCTGCTTCTTTTCCATGAGACACTAGTTAGTATCGGACCAAGGTCTGCTCAGCCGTCCTGGATCCCCTGATTAAACCCGATGAAAAGTCTCCTTAGGAGGGTGAAGATATATATATATATATATGCCATGGAAAACGAACTACAATGGCAAGGAGAGTGGATGTGATTGGAGGTTATCCAAACGGAGGTAAGGGTGGCCTCTGCAGAACTGGACACAGTGATTACGGGGTTTGAGTGGAGAGCTATTTCAGGAGGCAGAATGGCCAGGGACCAGCGACTGATGGACGATGTCAGGTGGGGAAGAGGCTGTCAAGGGCAGTGCGTTCATCCCCTGGGGGCCCCCTGAGAGGAGGGTCACAGTTAAATATACGTGGAGGGCGGGCGGGCAAGTCCTCCCAGGCAAGACCAGGATCACATTTCCCCGTCCACAACTGGTCCGAGGAGTTCGTGCAAAAGGTAGAGAGCCAACAACGCGTGTTCCCCTCCGGGGTAGAGAGAGAGATTATCTCCTGGAAGCAGCACTGGCTACGTGGTTGACCTAACTCAGGGCAGAATGGAACACTTCAAAAAAAAAAAAAAAAGATTTGCAATGAAGATACTAAGATAGAATGCATTTTTTCCTCTGGCTTCTGTGGTCTCTCTCATGACCTGTCCTGCTTTGTCCTTTGGCTAATGAATGCCTGGCTCCCTGGGGTAAAGGACTGGTTGTGGGGGGAGAGGGGACCCTTCCAGGCGGTTGGGAGTCCTCTCTCTGATTCAGACACATGTGCAGAGGCCCCCAGTAGCTAGGTCTCTCTTCCCATTGCCGGCAGAGGGAAGCAGCTTGTCCCGGGGCTAGGCAAGGGCGCACCCCAGGTTTTTCTCCTTCCCAGCCCAACACTAGGTGGGTGAGCAGTTCTCAAAGGTCTGAACCAGGGGTGGGTGGGCAAGTCCTCAACCAACTGCCCCCCCACCCCGCCTCCACATCCACACCCCCTCCTTGTCTGTGTGTCCAATCGCCCTCTGCCACACTCTCCTAAGGATATTTTTAAAAATATATATATATTTTATTGACTTTAGAGAGGAAGAGAGAGAGAGAGAGAGAGGAAACATCAATGATGAGAGAGAATCATGGATTGGCTGCCTCCTACATGCCCCCTATTAGGTATCAAGATCGCAACCCAGGCATGTGCCTTTCACTGGAATTGAACCTGGGACCCTTTAGTCCGCAGGCTGAGGCTCTATCCATTGAGCCAAACCAGCTAGGGCCATAAGGAGATTTTTCATCGGGTTTAATCAGGGGATCCAGGACGGCTGAGCAGACCTTGGTCCGATACTAACTAGTGTCTCATGGAAAAGAAGCAGGAAAGAGGAGTGTGGAGCAGAACAATGAGAGAGGTCCGCCGTAATACAGAGTGCATTTATAAATACCAAGGCAGCCAGCTGTGCCTTTGCCATTTCCAAGGAATTAGGCCAGTGGTCAGCAAACTCCTTCTTCCACAGAGCCCAATATCAACAAGTACAATGATGGACATTTCTTTGGAGAGCCACATTTTTTAAACTGAAACTTCTTCTAATGCCACTTCTTCAACATAGACTCACCCAGGCCATGGTATTTTGTGGAAGAGCCACACTCCAGGGGCCAAAGAGCTGCGTGTGGCTCTCGAGCCGCAGTTTGCCGACCACAGAATTAGGCCAGTAACCTTCTCCTTATGTGAGCCCATTTGAGTGGAATATCCTGTTTGCGATCAGGGAAAGAAAACTCCCTATTTGCTCACACATTTTTCCTTTCTTTCCCCCAGAACATAAATGCCATGAGAGTGGCGATCAAGTCCCTCTGCTATTTATCGGCGGCGTCCTTTTGCCTAAAACAGTGCCTGGCGCCCTAATAGATGCTCAGTAAATGTTTGCTGTGCACCAAAACCGGTGTGGCTCAGTGGATAGAGCGTCAGCCTGCAGACTGAAAGGTCCCAGGTGCGATTCCGGTCAAGGGCATGTAACTTGGTTTCAAGCACATTCCCAGTAGGAGTGTGTGCATGAGGCAGCTGATCGATGTTTCTAACTCACTGTCTCTTTCCCTTCTTCTCTGTAAAAAATCAATAAAATATATTAAAAGAAAATGTTTGCCGTGTTTGTGTACATGCATTTAATATCTAACATCAACCTCACCAGGTCATTTCCAGTATTTTTTTTTCCTGTTTTTTAAACTCATCTCTGTACACCCTCCTCCTCCCCCTCCCCACCCCCAGGCACTCATATATGTCTCATACATAATGGGTTCTCAGAATATCCTGAGGAATGCACAAATAAATAAATGTCTTTCCTGCTGGATTCTAAGAAACAGGAAGGTACAGAATAGGCCTCTCCCAGATGTGTTACTTTGACACGTAGTCAGTTTTGAGCTGAAGGCAGCCATCAGGAATTCTGCACACTCGGGGGAAATGTCTGCCCTTCCTTGAACTACCTACAAGCATTTAAGTGGAGGATCTTTCCCATAATAAGCAGATCACCAGAAATAACTTTTCGTGACCTCTTCTTCTGATGGAACAGACTTCTTCTAATGGAACATCTGCTCATCTGATCATCCCTTTCGAATCACCTCCTCCCCTTTGGCAGGTCCAGGACACCTTACCTCCATGCCTCAGCCCAGAATGCCATATTTTAAAACATTTTATTGTTTCATTATTTTTTACTTTACCAATGAGGAAAGAAGCTCTGAGATAGGAGGGCGCTTGTTCAAGTTTCCACATTTTTGTTCAGTCACCCCCCAAAAAATATTGAGAACTGTGTGCTGTCCTGTTTCCTATCTGTCCCTGAACCTCTTAGGTCTGTGGGGTTCCCATAGGTATGTGTGTGATCAAGTCTAGTTACTTTCCTTTGTTAATCTGCCTCATGTCTATTTAATTATTTGAAAACCTGGAAGAATCTAGAAGGGTATATTTAAAACTTTTTAACTTTTGTTGATTTGAGAGAGAGAGGGAGAGAGGAGGAGGAGGAGAAGGAGGGAGAGGAAAAGGAAGAGGAGGAGGAGGAGGAGGAGGAGGAGAAGGAGAAGGAGAAGAAGGTAGAGAGGGAGAAACATCAATTTGTTGTTCTTATGCATTCATTGGTTGATTCTTGTATGTGCCCTAACCAGGATTGAACCCACAACCTTGGCGTCTGGGGACCACGGTCTAATCAACTGTCAAATCAACTGAGCTACCTGGCCAGGGCTAGATGAAAACATCTTCCTTCCTCATAGGCCATGAATATTTCGATAGCAATTCTATTGTCAAGGTCTCTCTAGCATTGACTACAACAGTGGTTCCCAACCTTCCGAATGCTGGGACCCTTGAATACGGTTCCTCATGTGGTGGTGACCCCCAACCATAAAACTATTTTTGTCGCTTCTTCGTCATTGTTATGTTGCTACTGTTCATGAATGTCATGTAAACATCTGTGGTTTCCGATGGTATTAGGCGGCCCTGCTAGCAGTTCTCAACTTGTGGGTCTAAGACCACTGGTCTGAAACATGATAACTTTTGTTGATCTGAGAGAGAGAGGGAGAGAGGAGGAGGAGGAGAAGGAGGGGGAGGAAAAGGAAGAGGAGGAGGAGGAGAAGGAGAAGGAGAAGGAGAAGGAGTAGAAGAAGGTAGAGAGGGAGAAACATCAATTTGTTGTTCTACTTACTTATGCATTCATTGGTTGATTAGGTGGGTGATAAATTGAATGAATGGTCAGGATGCATAATGTGTCACTCACTGGTGTTTTACAGCAGCTTCTGAATGAAAAACCTATGACTTAGTGGGGGGTCTGCTGGGGACTCACATAGTCAACTTTCTGTTCTGTAGAGATCCCATTGGATTTTCACACTGGCATAAAACACTGATGGAGAAGGCTTCTGGCCGATCCCCCCAACTCCCAGCCCAGGCTAAGGTCACCGCTAATGGTTCTGGCTCATTCCTCTTCAAGTGCTCTTAACTCTTGTTCTCTATAGAAAGCAGGTAGCTTAGTTGCCATGGAAACTGCAGCTGCAGTGGGGAAGGGGAGGGAAGCTGAGGAATGATGGGCAGAGACTGGAATTTTCCAGCTCTGGAGGCCGACTGTGTGTGAAATCAACAAACCAATGCAGCACAGGGTTCTCCATAAATATTTTGGGGGGTGACTGAATGAAAATGGGGAAACTAGAACAAGCAACCTCCTCTCTCGGAGCCTCTTTCCTCATCTGTAAAATAAAAAGAATGAAATAATAAAATATTTCTTTAAAATGGTCCTATGAAATAGGATGTTTCCATTGAGAACAGGCAAACACAACCCTTGGTACAGGGCCAGGTACTTTATAAAATCAAAATTTCTCAAGTGTGGTCTTCAGGCCTGTTCCAGGATTGTTTGGAGGTACTGATTTGTAAAATCCAGATACCATTCCCAACTCCTCCTCCCCTCGCCTCCCATTCTCTAGTTCTCTTTCCAAGAGGTATGAAATCATCTTTCTTTCCTACCTCAACACTATGGTGCCAGATAAAATATAGGAAACCCAGTATGCCCTAATGGGACATACCCATGCTAGAAAATTATTTGTTCATCCAGCCAGTGTGACTCAGTGGTTGAACACTGATCTATGAACCAAAAGGTCAGGGTTTGATTCTAGGTCGGGGCACATGCCCAGGTTGCAGGCTCGATCCCCTGTAAGGGGGGTATAGGAGGTGGCAGATCTATGATTCCCTCGCATCACTGATGTCTCTATCTCCCTCCCTTTCCTCTCTGAAATCAATAAAAAATATTTTTTAAAAAGTATTTGTTGATCGTGGTTGGGTAGCTCAATTATAATTTCATTCGGATATGCCATCGCTGCAGGTTCCATACGAGAATCAACTAATGTAGGCATGAATAAGTGGAACAACAAATCCACGTTTCTCTCTCTCTCTCAAATCAATCAGTAAACACATAATTATTTGTTCATCTGAAATTCAAATTTAACTGCATTAGCCTGTATTTTTACTTGCTGACCATGGCAACTCTACTTCTCCTGCTAGGTAGGCTAGGTTTGTGACAATGGAAAAGTTGATTTTTATCAGCTAACCTAGCAGATGATTCAGCTTGAACGGTAATTCTAACTCCGGACACAGCCCCTTCTAAAAGGCTTTAGTTATTCACTTGAAAAATATTTGCAGACCACACATTCTGTACCAGGCACCTTTCAAAGTGGGGTGGATGTTTGCACTTGAAGTGCCTGCTCACTCAGCACTTGTTTTCCTGCTGGTTAGAGAATCCCATCTTCCCCCAGAACATAAAGAAACCTGGGGGGAAATACGACCTAACAGACTTCTGAAACGGAAACATTCTTTTTTAAAACATGGGACAGTGAAATCCAACCGTTTTATCTTAATGAGCTGTGTTTCCTAAATTAAAAAAAAAACAAACTTGTTTTCGTAGTTTTGAAAACAAAATGTGGCACATTCCCATTCCCCCATTTCCCAGAGGAGCTGTAAAGATGATCTCTCCAAGGGTAAACGTTGTAAAGTCTGAAGCTCAATCAATTGATGTTGGGAACTCTCAAAGGGAGTCAAGGCTTAATTTGAATGGCAGAACATTTAATGTAATTTAATGGCAGAGATGGTCATCTCAATATTTAATTTTTTAAAAGAATTTCCCAGTTCATGGGAAATGTACAGTCCAAGAACAAATCACATTTCTGAATCCACCTTAGGCTACAACTGTGTACTTTGCAATCCTCAGATGTTTTGTGGCAAATATCCTCTCAGTAAGTTCAGACGTGAAACTTATTTTTAAAGAATTAGCTCTTGCCCTGGAGGAATGTTGCTCAGTGGTTAAGCATGGGCCCACATCCCAAAAGGTCACAGTTAGATTTCCAGTCAAGGGCATCCAGTCAAAGGCACTCACTTGGGTTGCAGGGTCGATCCTGTCCTTTCAAGGACACATGTGGGAGGCAACCAATCAAACATTGATGATTCTCTCTCTGCCCCCCGCCCCACCTCCCTTTCACTCTCTTTAAAAAAGAAAAAAAGAAAATCATCAATGGGAAAAAAAATATCTTTGTGTTGAGGATTAACAAAACCAAAAAATATAAGAATTAGCTGAAAGCGATTTGGCTCAGTGGATAGAGTGACGGCCTGCAAACTAGAAGGTCCCAGGTTCGATTGCGGTCGAGGGCATGTTTCTTGGTTGCAGGCACATCCCCAGTGGGGGGCATGCAGGGGGCGGGTGATGGATGTCTCTTTCTCATTGATGTTTCCAGCTCTCTATCCCTCTCCCTTCCTCTCTGTAAAAAATCAATAAAATTATTTTTAAAAATAAATAAGAATTAGCTCTTCCAGCGTTCTCAACTTTCCCCAGCACTATAAAAAAGAAGGGGGTAGGGGGAGGGAATAGAATTAGCTCATTGCCTAGATCAGCAGTTGGCAAACTCATTGGTCCACAGAGCCAAGTATCAACAGAACGACGACGACGACGGATATTTCTTTGGAGAGCCGCATTTTTTAAACTTCTTCTAACGCCAGTTCTTCATCATAGACTCACCCAGGCTGTGGTATTTTGTGGAAGAGCCACCCTCCAGGGGCCCAAGAGCCGCGTGTGGCTCGCGAGCCGCAGTTTGCCAACCTCGGGCCTAGATCATAATTCCGAAGTCATGGGTCCAGACACACTTTTCACCAAGCTCTGTAACTGACAGCTGGGTAGACACAAAGGGGTGTAGATGCGTTAAGTTTCCAAATCTGGCTGGGCGACCCCCAGAGGGAAGGATTCGGCTCCCTTTACTGAGTATTTCCCAGGAGCCCTTGCGCCGGGGCTTCCCCGCAGAGCCAGGGTGAGATCTGCAACGGTAGGTGGCTCTCGGCCCAGGAAATGCCTATTTCTGGGTCCCCACCCTGTCCTCTTCGTGGGTGTGGCAGGACTTGGAGCCTGTGACTCTGACACCGTCCTGTGTGGTCCTACTGAGTGCTCTCAACAGGGAGACTGGGTGACGAGTTCCCAGAGCTGGGAAAATCCGGGAACTCGACGCACTAGCGCAGGCCTACTAAGCCGGAAGGCCGCGCCGGGCGCATGCGCAGGCGGCCTCAGGGCCCCCGCCAACACCGCCATCTTGAGACATCGCAGGAAGCGACTCGGCGGGGCCCCATCCAGGTGCCGGTAAGGTTGATGGACTCGCGGCGTTGCGGGGCCTCCTCGGGACACGGGACATGGACCTCCTCGCCCTTCCGGTGACCTCCAGGCTGAGGTCGTGGCCTCCCCGTCAGGCCTCGGGCCTCGGGCCTCGCGCTGGGCCGAGCCCGTCGGAAGTCAAGGGTTCGTGGATGACCTCACCATCCCGCCGTCCGCAACCATCAACGGTCGGCAGGGCCGCCTCTGGGCCGATCCCGCTCTCCACCAAGACACGTCCAGCGGCGTGTTTGAAAGGGGAAAAGAGGCCATTGGACGGGTTGGGGTGGAGCGTGAAGAGAATCAGAAACTTCCGGGGACAGACTGTGCGGCCTGGGACCCCCCCTTGGCCCGGCCCCGCGGACGCGTGTTTCCTGGGAGCGAAAGAGCGGCGGTTGTTGGGGCATCGACGGCCCGAAGCTGTGAGAGGCTCGGAAATGGCCAACCAGTGACCGGAACAGCCAGCCTCCTTTGAGGGGTAAAGGGTACGTAGAGCTCAAGCGTATCCATTGGGAACGTGCAACGTGGCGGCTTTTTACGCCCGCGTGCGTGCGTGTTTGCGCGCATGCGCATTCTTCACGCCAGCCCCATTGGGGGCGTTCCCACCCCTCCCTCCCCAGTCCCGCAAAGCCCTCTGCAGTCACGTGGCTCCCAGCCCCAAGCGGCCCCTGAACATTTTTTTTTTCTCGTTTTCATACATTTTTGAAAAACCAAAGGCGGCACATTTTCCCATTTCCCAGAGAGGGGGGGGGTCCCTTTTTTCTGGGTGTTCTCAGGAAGATGGATATGATCCTGGCTGGTGTCGCTCAGTGGTTAGACAATACCCCCTCCTCCTCCACACCCCCTCCCGCCTCCGCAAAAGGTAAAAAAATACGTGATGCTTGGAGGCTGGGTTCGCAGGAACGGAGGGAGTCGGTAAGGGAGGCAGACTTTGTTTACTACTTTAGGCTTTGGGTCAGGTTCTCTCACTTGCTGGTTGTGAGACATTGGACAACCCTTCAACTCCCTTCTTCTTTTTTTTATAGGAGTCTCTATTCCTTTTTAAAAAAATATATTTCATTGATTTTTTACAGAGAGGAAGGGAGAGAGATAGAGAGTTAGAAACATTGATCAGCTGCCTCCTGCACGCCTCCTACCGGGGATGTGCCTGCAACCAAGGTACATGTCCTTAACTGGAATCAAACCTGGGACCTTTCAGTTCGCAGGTCGACGCTCTATCCACTGAGCCACCCTTCAACTTCTCTGTCTCCATTTCCAGTGGATAATTGCTGCTAGGTTAGATGAGTGACTGCTTGGAAAGTCTTAGAATAGTGCCTGGCACAGAGTCCCGCTGAAAATGTTAGATGTCTTAGCTTCCAGGGATTCTTTTTTTTTGGAGGGAGAGAGATGGTGATGGGTTAAGAGATGTATGCTATTCTAATCCACTGGACCCTAACCCTGTACAAACTTTTTTTAGAAGCCTGTTTTGTTTTTAAATTTATTTTTATTTTTAAAATATATTTTATAGATTTTTTACAGAGAGGAAGGGAGAAGGGAAGAGAGTTAGAAACATCAATGAGAGAGAGACATTGATAAGTCTCCTCCTGCATACACTCCTACTGGGGATGTGCCCGCAACCAATATACATGACCTTGACTGGAATCGAACCTGGAACCTTTCAGTCCATAGGCCGTCGCTCTATCCACTGGGCCACACTGGTTTTGGCGAGAAGCCTGTGTGTTTTTTTTTAATGATTCCGATCAGTTTATGGGACATAATTATTTGCTCCCTGAGAGGTAGTAGGATGTTGATAAGCCACCCTTCCCCTGTATTATTTTGATACTTGGTTTTGGTACTTTATATTTTCTTGGGAAATTAGGCATTTCCTCCACACCTGCAGATTCATCAGGTTAAAGTGAAAAGGTGTGTGGTTAAAGGCCCCGGTTCTGCCTGCAGAATTGGGCGCCGATTGCCTTTCCTGGTCGTCAGGAGGATCAGATGGAGGTCTTTTCCTTAGCCCAGCACCTGGCGGCACGGGGGTTCCACAGCTGTCCGCTGTTCCTTCCATTACGACGTGTTCTTGCCAATTAAAACAGCTTTGGGATTGTCAACCTCTGCAAAGGAAGCTCTCCACTGTTTTCTAGGCCTTGAAACACATGATGGGGCAGAGAAGCTATTTGTTCCTTGAAAGTTGTAAGTAAGTTTCCATCCCTACTCTGGTCACCCTATAAAGCAACGGTTTTCAACCTTCCCTACCCACAGGTTGAGAACCGCTAGCAGGGTTGCCTAAGACCATGGGAAAACACAGGTATTTACATGACGATTCATAACAGTAGCAAAATGACAGTGATGAAGTAGCAACGAAAATAATGTTATGGTTGGGGGTCACGACAGCATGAGGAACTCTGTTAAAGGGTCGAGGCCTTAGGAAGGTTGGGAACTACTGCTTGAAAACCATGTCTTTTCCTTTTTGCGGGGAGAGGGGGATATTTTTTATATACTCCCCTCCATGCCACTAAGAGTTTTAAACTTGACACTAAAAACAGGAGTCAGTAACCTGGGCCAAAGAGTAAATATTTCAGGTTTGGTGGGATATATGGTGCCTGTTGAAATTACTCGGCTGTTGTAATGTGAAAGCAGCATAGATCGTGTGTAGACGTGGGTGTCCGGTGAACCTTTATGGACATTGAAATTTGGATCTCATGTAATTTTTGTGACGTGAAAAGATTGTTCTCTTGTTGTTTTTTTCCAACCACTTTGTTATGTTTAATGCCACTGTTTCGTACGTGCACTGTTCGAAAACAGGCAGCGGGGTGGATTCGGCCTGCAGCTGTGGTTTCCTGACCCATCTGAGAATTTCACGACATGCAGACCAGCCGTGTGATGTGGAGTCAGAAGCCATGGTCCCAATCTGTAATGAATTAGGTGTGTCTGGGCAGTTGACTCAGCACTCAGCCTCATGTTCTTTGTCTTGCAAACAGGCATTAGGCTAACACCCCTCCCTCCCAGCTTGTCAGGTTGCGATCATGTGAAAGGTCCAGTGAACTACCTACTGGCCATTTTAAGGATTCTTTGAGAGTTAGTCAAACAGAATAAGCGCTGGAGGACGGAGACAGAGGACTGGATTTAAGTCCTCACCACTTATTAGCCAGGTGACTTCACTCAGGTGGTCACCCAAATTCCCTTTGCCTTGCTTTCCTCATCCCCGAGATAGAGATTATAATAGTACCTCCTTCAGACAGTTCAGAAGACTAATGCCCGGTCTTGGGCGTGTAGTCTTCAAGATTAAATAAGCTAACATTTTGAAAAGTGCTGAGAACCCCCCCTGGCACAGATACATTGTGAATACTAGCTGTTGTTATTTCACAGTAAGATATATTTGGGTTTGTTTGTTTTTTAAGTATATTTGGGGTTGAAAACCTCTAGGCCATGTTGTTAAAATGAAAGACTTCTGTTTCTTTGCTGAATGGGTGTAATTTAGGAAGCTCGGGAATTATTTGTTCCTTAGAAGTGTGAAGAAAATTGCCCATAAATGGCAAGGGCTTCGAGCACTTCTTGAAGAAAACACTCCCTTGACATTTGCCAAGTTTTTATTATCTGCCTTCCTTTCGAGAATGATCGATTTCATTATGGCTTTCAGAGGCCATAGTCGACAAAGGCACCCACTGGTGGTGGAGAACCCAGGCGTCTGACAGATGTGGTTTGATTCCTGATTTACCACCTCCCGGCATGTAGCCCGGGACGATGCACCCACCTCTCAAGGCTCCCTTGGATCTGTAACACGTGGATAATCACGGTATCGACCTCATCGAGTTGTTAGAGCACCAAACACGGTGCACATAAAGCGCCGGTGCCAGGCTTGCCGGCTGTAAAAGTTTAATAAACGAGGGCCCTTTCACCAGCCTCCGGGCACTCTCACATAAGACCCATTTGAGCTTGAAAACCATTTGCTGGGTTCCTCCGTACGCAGCCTGCCCTCTCATTCTCTCTTTAGAATGCTTAATAGTGTTGTAGGAACCGGTCTGGAGGAGATTGCCTTCATGAGCCATTAGTCGTAGGTTTATGTTTTCTTCCGAAAGGGAGCCCTTTCTTAAGGATTTCCATTGTACTTGTAGAGGACGTGTTAGGAAGGACAGAGGAAGCAGTGTGGACAACGAGACCTAGCTTTGAACCCTGGCTTTCTCCACCAGTTAGATCATGACCTTGAGTAGATGGCATCCTCTCTAAGCTCATCTATAAAAGAAGTATATTAGTTGCAGTTTCACTAAAATTACTGGGAGAACTCATATATGCATATATATACACACACATATATGTGTATATGTATACATATATACCGTATATTCCGGCATATAAGATGACTTTTTAACCCAGGAAAATCTTCTCAAAAGTCAGAGGTCATCTTATACGCCGGGTGTCATCTTATAGGGCGAGTATATCCCAAACTCTATATTTTAACTGGAAAAGTTGGAGGTGGTCTTATACGCCCAGGCGTCTTATACGCCAGAAAATATGGTATATATAAAATAGCTTTATTCAGGTATAATTCATATATGATATAGTTCCCCCATTTACAGTGTTCCAGGTGTTAAAGGATATTGACAGAGTTCAATCCATTTTGAACATTTTCTTTATCCTAAAAAGAAACCCTCACTCTCCATTTCCCTTTCCCCATGGCCCAAGACAACCACCAACCTACTTCCCATTTCTACAAGTTTTGCCGACTCGGAACATTTCATGGAAAGGGAATTGCACAACCTGTGGGTTGTGGTGCCTGGCTCCTCTCACTCGGCATTGCTGCAGCTTCGTTTCTATCACCAGATACTCTGCGGGGTGCACAGACCACCTTCCCTGTAGCCGGTTACCAGCTGGTGGGCATCTGGACTGTTCATACTCTCTGTGACTCTCATGCCGCCGTGCACATTCACATGCACGTTTGTATGTGGGCATGTGTTTCGATTTCACCTAGAAATGGGATTTCTGGGTCCCGAGGTGACTCTGTTTAACCTTTTAAGGAACTGCAGGCTTTTTTCCAAGAGGCATCCAGACTGTGTTTAAAGCACTTAACCCAGTGCCCGACTTAGAGGGAGTGCCTCGCGCAAGAGAGCTATTTTGGTCACACATATTCATTGTAGGAAATATGTTCTGGAGAGCCACTCCGCTAATTTAGTTCAATGGATTGGCAAGCCTTCTGTCTTCTGTAATGCCCTGGAACAGTTTGTGCAGACTAAGAATAATCCCCCCTCCTCTCCTTGGGCATTTGAAAGACACATCCAGTCCAACTGAAGTTTCATGCCGTTTCTGCTTGCCGTTTCTGCTTCCCCAGAAAAGGTTCTCTGACTTGTCAGCACAGAGCCCTGTAGCATGGTGGAAGGTCTGACCGCTGGGGTCATTTACTAGGGCGGCAAGTAAATTTGAGGGAGATTCCACGAGTTCTGTTTCCTTATGTATAACCAGGTGGTGAGGGCACCTGTCTCAGGTATCGGAAGGAAGAGCGGCAGATATATGTAGTGCTCGAGGCAGGATCTGGCACACAGGATGTGCTCCATTAATGTGAGGTTTTAGGCTTGGGTGGTTGCAAATTCCCGTGCTGGGTTATTATAACACACTGGCGAATCCTAACACAGGAATTCTCCATAAGGAGGTCTTTTTTTCCTATTCCTTTAGTAATTAGTTTTGTCATTTTTATTTTCCTTGAAAATGTTCCTTTTCATTAAAATTTTCATGTGTATTGGTCTGAAGTCTTACCTAATACTAACACATGTGCTTTAATTTGTAACAGGTAATACGTCTGTGTGGTTCAAAATTTAAAAAGGAGAAATGGAAATATGGGGAAAACTTATTTCCCACATTTAATCTCCAGCCAGCAGTTTTCCTCCCTGTAGATAACCAGTGGCACTATTTTTTAAAAAATGTTTTTATTGATGTTTTTAGGGGGAGAGGGAAAGAGAGCCAGAAACATCAATGAGAGAGAAACATCATTGACCAGCTGCTTCCTGCACCCGCTTCCCCCCCCCACCCCCCCCACTGGGGATTGAGCCTGCAACCAGGGCATGTGCCCAGCCTGAGAATTAAACCGGCAACTTCTCAGTTCTTGGGTGGATGCTCACCTGCTGAGCCCCACCGAGTGGACCAGTTTCACTACGTTTGTGAACCATCTCTTCAAAGGGGTTTCTGCCCAGTGAAGCAGATATGCTTGTGTGCATGTTCCTCTTTTCATGTCACAAATAAAACATACACTTAGCACCTCTTCAGATCCGGCCCCTCGGTGGGACTTGGACAAAACCAGCTGCATAAGAAGAGTGTTTCCTCCTGCCTCCGTGAGTGCCTGGGACGGCCCAATCCCCTCTCCCTGTATTTCTGGTCACATCTGAGCTGTTGACATTGCACGGGTGGAAATCACGCCATGTTTTAGAGACCTAAGTGAGAGTTGAATGCGGAATTCTGTAGCTAGAGGTGGTTTGTCAGGAATTGCTGTCGGTAAGTGACCTGTGGGCCTGCAGGGCTGGCCTCTGTCTCCAGGGTTTGTCTTATGCTAGCATGTATTCTGGCTCCCGGCTCTCCATATTCCTCCTGTCCCCGCAGGGAATGTCCTTCCTTGTTCAGCACCCGGCCCAGGTCACACTCTCTTCCTGGACATGCATCTAGCTCAGTCTGTCTTCATTACACTTACTGCTGCTCACTCACATGATTTGTGTGGTTGTTCGATTGTTTGGTCTCATCCAGGGACTTTTCAACCCTAGGAAGATAGAGATGGAGTTGAGAAACTTAATATCTGTTTGTTGAATGATGGAATCAGTGAGTGGCTACCCTTTTGCCAAGTTCAGGATTAGAGCTTTGTGGCTGGTAAACCAGTGTGAGAAAAGAAAAAAAAAAGTATGTGACTAGCCCTACATTCTCTAAGTATTTTGATTAGCATGTGACAGCTGACTTCTGAATTTCTTTTAATATTTTTCATTTAAAAATATGTAAATTACTTATTTTGAAAGAGAGAGATCAGTGAGGAGAGGGAATCATTGATTGGCTGTCTCCTGCATATCCCACCCAGGCTTGAGCCCTGACTGAGGATCGAACTGTGACCTCCTGGTTCCTAGGTGGATGCTCAACCCCTGAGCCCCACGGGCCAGGCTCGGCATCTGAATGCTTGCTTCCTGTGAGACAGGTGCCCAGTGCCCTCTGGGACAGGGACATGTGAGCAGACATAGGCTATGTGAGCCTCTGGCACACAGGAACTCCTGGTGTTCGGAGCCTTCCCTCTCTGCCAGAGGGTTACATATTTCCCTTTTATAAAACCTGGTTTGTGACAGAGTTGTCATTTGTTAATCTTTAATCTTACAATGTAATTGATTGCTTTTCGAACCTGATCTTTTAATATTTGAATTTGGGAGCAGGTTTGGTGAAAAAGTTGGTTGTCTTTAATAGGAATGATTGTTTTTTTTGGTATCCTGCAATTCCTTGTGAAAATTAACAAATAAAAGTAAGTTCACCCTAAGGAAAATTGGTTAGGTTTGAATTACTGGGAACTATATACACATTTATATACTAGGATATTTACCTGTTCGACACTGAATGTAGACACAAGAGTCCTGAAAAAGCGATCTCTTTATTTCAGAAAGTAGTCTTTATTTTAAAGCGACTGTTCATGTAACACACCGGCTCTGTGCAGAGGACCCCGGAGCCAGAACTCTAGCAAAGGCCTCTCCAGGACCCTTACTGGGCATCTCCACTTGCCTGTTTATAAGCGTTTCAAATGTAACCCATCCCAAAGCGAGCTCTTCATTTTATGCTCTTCCTCTGCCCAGATTGGCCACTCAAAGACGCACGGAAGAACGCTTCCATCTGTCTAACATGTTGCCCAAATCAGAAGTCAGAATCATGTCTTACACCTTCTTCTTTGCCGCCTGTACACAAAGTCTCAGCAAGATTTGTCTGTTTGGGCTCCAAAATGTATCTTGTATTTGTTCACTTCTTCCTGCTACCACCCCCCTCTCCTATTTATCCCCAGCCCCCCAGTTCTCCCCACAGCACCGTGAATCATTGTCCAGGGGGTGCTGTCAGGTCTTGTGGAACGTCTTCAATGGCTCCCCATCACATCCAGTTCATTGTGATCGAAACTGAAATGAGTGTTATCTTGGCCTCTGGTTTCGAAAGAGGTGGCTCTTGCATACCTGAACAATCTCACTTGATGCCCTTCAACCCCATTCCTGCTCCCCTGCAGCCTTTCTGGCGTCGTCCCTGTTTTTCCTGTATGGTCTTTGTCCATCGGTATTTTATCTTTCCAGCATGTTCTTTGCTTTGATCTTCCCCAGGATGGCCCTTTTGCACAATTCAGCCTCAGCTTCTGCTCCTTCGGAGGAGTCTTCACCGACTGCTGCCTGGAACCTCCATACTAGCACAGCCCTCCTCACTTCAACAGGGATTTTTGCTCTTGAGCCCTCCCCACAATTTTTAGAAATTCATTTTGTCAACTTATTAAATCTCCCTTCTCAGCTAGACTGAAGCTTGAAGCCGTCATCTACCGAAGTAATTAGGGTGGGGGCCATTGCCAATGAACTGTGCCCAGCATGGGCCTTGTATGCAGTAAGCATGCACATATTTGTGGAAAGAATGGATAAACAAACATTTACGGAGAGACTTCTGTGCCTTAAGCCCTGAGCTAATTCATTGGCGCATAATACCCAGATAGCCTGATTTATCACAAGAGAAGTTTTAACAAACATCAAACAATAACAAGCCATATCGCTTGGCAAGATGCAATGAAATGAGAAATATACAATCCAAAGCATTTTTCAGAGCACTGGGAAATGTAAACACATTCCTAATGTCGCCAAGAAGAAATTTAATGGGATATACAAAATGTGGTCCAAGTGGCATGTGGAGGGAAAGCCAGAGCCTTAAATATATCTGTTACAACTTAAGAAATATTAAAAGTAAATGAGTTCAATATACAATTCGAGATGCTAGGAAAAGAAACCCAAGTAAGTAGAAGGGAGCAAATAATAAAAAATTAACTAAATGGGAAAGGAGAAAGAATATGGTAAAAAAAAAAAAAAAAGCAAAAGTCACTTTAAAAGACATAGAATTGTCAAATCTCCAGCAACAGTGATGAAGAAAACGGATGAAGAGTAGATTAAATGACATTAATAGATAAGAGGACATAATTACCAGTGAAGAATAAGTTAAAAATCAAAAGAATACTCTAATTATGGGCTTAAAAATGTAAGTGGCATGGACAATTTTATTTTAAAATATAAATGACCAAAATTGACTCAAGAAAAGCAGAAATATAAGCCCAAAATATTCCATGCAAAAGGACATCAGATTTAAATACTTTGATAGTGAGTTAGACTGAATTTTTAAAAAGTAGAGATTCTCAGTGTTTTTGTACACTGTTATGGAAAGAATAAGCAGCAAAGTAGCAGTCCAGATCATTTTCTGAGACTGGTCTAACCTGGATACTGAAACCATACAAGAAAAGCATAACAAAATAAGACCTTAGGTGCAAAAAACAAGAGAGAGATGTATATTTAGGCTTAGGGTTGGGGTGGAACCTCCATATTAGCACAGCCCTCCTCATTTCAACAGGGTTTTTTTGCTCTTCAGATCATTTTCTGAGACTGGTC